>PVIC010019455.1:0-30537 GCA_004025085.1 Thryonomys swinderianus
GTGAAGACACAGGGGATGGCCGCCTCCAAGAGAGAAGAAAGCTTTCTAGGATCCAACCCTTCCAACACACTGATGTTGGGCTGCTAGCCTCTAGGACCCTGCGAAAATGCATTTCTGTTGCTTAACCCTCCTTGCCCATCAAGCAAACTTATATAAGCTGTATTTGTCTTAGAAATTCAAGTGACATATGGAGTCCCCTTACCAGCACCTCCACCCTCAGCTGCTCTGGGCCTCCCTGCCAAATCCCTAGGCAGGCAGGTGTGCAAGCTAGAGGACAGCGGATCCTGGTGCCACAGTAATTTGGGGAGCTGCAGGTGGCTGGATGGGAGGCATGGTGAGGATGAAGGAGGCATTTCCTACTTTGGTGAAGGACAGGTGGAGCCAACAAGTGGTGGGGCCAGCATGTCCCATGGCTGAGAAACGAGCTCGGGACTGGCCGTGGGCTCTTCCGCGAAGAGGGCCCTGGGAGGTGGAGAAAGTGTGAAGCGGCCTCACGGCCGATGCAAGGAAAAGATTTATTCCCAGGGGCTCGAGCAGGCGGCCCCGGGTCAGGCTCCCAGGGATCCCACGTGGGGAGCCAGAGGTCGCTGTGATTATGACCACTCCTTGTTAATTTTATCCCTCAAGCTTTCAGGGCCTGGGAAAACACAGGTTATTCTAGGGAATGAGAAGAGAAGGACTGATAGCCTTTGCAGTTTTTCTGTGTTAATGGAAGATGCTATTTGGGTTTGGTTCTTTGCCCGGTAGAAGAGATCTCTGGGGGCATAGTGAAAGGGAAAGCCAAGCTGATCTTTAAATGAAAAAGAAAATGTTTTATTTTAGAAACATGGAAATTATGTGGCACTAGATAAAATGTGTTAGCAAGTAAACTTATGCTATATAATATGATAAAATAGGTTAATTCCTCTTGGAGAAGAAACTTCTTTCACTTATTGGAAGACTGAAGAACTTTCCTTCTCTTTCCTCTCTTTGTTTTGTTTTTTTGAGATGGCCTCACTGTGTAGTTCAGGTTGGCTTTGAACTCACTATGTGGCAGTCTAGGCTAGTCTTGAACTCACTACAATCCTTTTGTCTCAGCCTCTTGAGTGCTGGAATTACAGACATATGCCCCCATGCCGGGCAAGACCTTTCAACAGGGATCTGTCTAAGGAAGATAAGCAGTGGCCTCTGATTTGGGGGTAGATGGAGCACGTGGGAGGGGAAGAGCATCCTTCCCTGTTGACGGGAAGGATGTTGCCCTCTGACTGTGTATCCGAGTGTCAGAGGACCTTCTTGTCTTTGAACTTTTGCTGGTTGGATACAACATCAGAATCAGAAAAAAATACTGCACTGATTTTGAAAGAAACATTTTGTAGATATGAGTTAAAATTAGCAAAATTTTATTTGGCTTCATATATGTGTATGTATATACCTTCTGCCAATGGCCAGGTTACCCATGTAGTCTGCAGTACTAATAAATGTCTGGATGCTCATGGCCACCACTGTGAGCAACGCTTGTCAATGTAGAGGTCAAAGGTAACTTGTATTACTCTTTTTTTTTTTTTTTTGAGATAGGGTCTCGCTTTGTAGTTCAGGCTGGCCCTGAGTTCACTATGTAGCCCAGGCAAACCTTGAACTCAGCAATCCTCCTGTCTCTGCCTCCCGAGTGCTGGGGTTACAGGCATGAGCCACCACACCCGGCACTGTGGTATGTGGTACTGATTGCTGGTGGGTGTGAGTCACCACGCCCAGCATTGTTGTATGTGGTTACCAGGGATCGAACTCAGGACCTTGCGTTTGTGAGGCAGGGGCTGGAGCCACTAAGCTAAATCTCTGGCCCGATTTGTATTACTCTTAATGTCTCAATAAAATTAGTATTAAAATATTTATACAAGTCTTTCTTTTTCTGAAGCATGTATACATTGTTTTTAGTGGACTTTGTTTTAAGTACTTGTGTGTGTGTGTGTGCAGTGTTGGTTGGGAACTCAGGGCCTCCATCATCCTAAGGATTATTGCTGCCATACATCCTTAGCCCCTGGGTTTTTTAAAATGTTGCTTTACCAGCCAAAGTTATTCCCAAAGTTAGCATGTCATGAATCCATTTCCAATAAAACAAAAAAAATTTCTGCTCCTCCTGGATTCTTTTCTTTTGTCTGCAAGTAGTATCATGGAGAATCAATCCCTTCATAATCTACCTCACTCTAGCCCACTGAATTAAAAATGGTCATGGAAAAACAAGGCTTACCATCTATCACTGGCTTAGGCTGAGAACTCTTGAGACGAAGGGAGGGTCGAAAGCGTGTGCGGTCATTGAAGCTCCAGCTCTTCTGAACTTTGGTGGGGCTGCCTTCAGCTGTGATATCCGTGCTTGGGGACCTCCTGTCGCCTACTGAGGCTTGTCTGCTCTTAATACTCTGGCCCCTCGGGCTAGCCATGCGCACCCGCTCCTTAAAACTTAGCTTCTGACTGTGGAGAACAGAGGCATGATTATTCCATTTCAAGTACTTTTTTCCAATTCACTTGAGTACATAATTTGATGAAACTGTATATGGTCATGTATTTCAGTAGATGAGATGTTTTCAACAAGTAGGTGCATAGAGATGTATTTTTCCCTTATTGAGAAGTTGAGCTTTATTTAACTTTTCTGTTTGCACTGGTTTGAAATTCATCTAATTCTGCAGATATACACACCCTTCTTGGACTCATTACAAAAAGGATGGAGATCACGTATGGAAGTCTGTACACAATTACATGGGAGATAGACTGGTTAGGAATTTAAAGAGTGTTGGGTAATTTTAGCGTTAGCCTCGACTTTTAAGACTTAGAGTTATTTTCTGTTTGGGAGCATATCTTTTTGTCATTTCTAGACAGTTCTACAGGAAAACAGGATGACAATTACATGTATACATACATTCAGCATGCAATTTATATTCCAGGCAAGAGTAGGGTATCCATCAATTCATGCAATCTTGTAGCAATTGGAAGCACTGTAGATGTACTGACCAAGATACAATATGACATTTTTTATGCTTACATTCATTTTTATGAGGCAAAACCCACTCAAGGTAGAATAGCCTCAACATATAATGAATGTGATGAGTGATTATTAATGCAGTGAGCCATAATTAATGTTCATTAACACAATTTCCTGCTGTTAAACAGCTTATTGATTTGCTGTGGCAGCTACTGGTAAATTCTATTTGTTCAGGCATTCAGTTCTCTGATGCTGGATAGGATTGAATTTCTGTGGGCTGATGGAAGGAACTTTAACCACAGCACAATCCAGAATGTGTCTGCACACTTGCCTAATCCAGAGATGCAGGTGAGGGCAGATCCTCATCTCTACTCAGAGACACAAGTATCTAACAGTTTTTATAGGAATAAAATGAACCAGAGGAAACTCTGGATACCCCTTTGGGTTGGTTTCTTGTTTCATTTGGAAAAGAATTGTGCTATTCATAAGAAGGTGACCCACTGTTTTCAATGTGTGAGGCCCAGGCTCAGCAGGGACTGAAGAAATAATGGGGCCATGGGCCTGGGGGTGGTGGTGGCATGGAGCAAGCTATGTGGGGATGAAGGCAGCCGAGACCTTGGTTTCCCCACTTACCGCTGTGTCCACGGTCCCCAGCTGCAGCATGCAAACAACAAATGTGTTCAGTGGCTATGCATTTCATAGCCAACAAGAAACAGTAACATGGGTCCCTCCATGCCTAAGTATTGAATAAACAGTATTCTAAAATGTGCTGTGTTGTGTGTTTACATGACAACAAGCCAAATCATGAATGATGGTGGCTGGAGGGTTCTGCTCACAGGAAACAGATCAACCATGCAACTGCCAGCTCCCTCTGCGATGCAGACACAGCCAGGCCTGGGACTAGCTGAAGGCGCATGCACAGAACAGTGGGCAGTTTTGTGATGAGGTAGGTGAGCTACGAGTTTCCTATGACACTCCTGTCAATTGAAGGGCTTATCTGCACTTGACGAATGTGTGACTGGACGGTAGAATGCATTACACAAGAGCAACAAGAACATCACACGACTGCATCTTTTTATTCTCAGGCTGTTCTCTGCATCACCCAAAAGCCTTCTATTTTTAAACAAATCTTCCAAAAGGGTAGTGCCCAACAATATTTGCTTTTCTTAACTTTTTAAATAGTAAAACTTTCAGTGTTTTTTGAGATTCTGGGTGTTGAAGTCAATGCCTTTGCACTGAGCTATTTCCTTACCTGTTTTTTTTTTTTTTTTTTTGAGACAGGGTCTCGCTTTGTAGTTCAGGCTGGCCCTGAGCTCACTATGGAGCCCAGGCAAGCCTTGAACTCAGCAATCCTCCTGTCTCTGCCTCCCGAGTGCTGGGATTACAGGCGTGAGCCACCACGCCCAGCTCCTTACCTTTTTTTAAAAAAGATTTAATATTTTTAAAATTTTGAGACAAGGTCTCCCTAAGCTGTATTAGGCTTAAACTTGGAATGCTCCTGCCTTAGCCTAATTCTCCTTTTGATTTTAACATATCTGCTCCATATACTGATCTGTTTCAGAAAATATATACTTACTTCTGTACTCTTATTTAATGAGTGGACATGTTGGCATAACTATCACTACAAATCCCTTTCTCTCTGATTGTTCTTATTCCCTTTTCTGGAACTAATGGACACTAATTACTGTAGTAAACTGGGTTTAGTAAATACCAAATTATCTCCTCAAAATTTCAAGATGTCTCCTTCCTATACTAACTAAATGAACAAGAAAGTGATAAAAAGCCGGGCGTGGTGGCTCATGCCTGTAATCCCAGCATTCGGGAGGCAGAGACAGGAGGATTGCTGAGTTCGAGGCTTGCCTGGGCTACATAGTGAGCTCAGAGCCCGCCTGAACTACAAAGTGAGACCTTATCTCAAAAAAAAGTGATAAAAAATCATAAAAAATGCTAGTTAATGGGAATTTTATTCTTTTAAAATTTCAATTACTAAAAATGTTAAAAAAATCTAAAATGAAAATAATCAGTTTAAGGGCGTGGAGACACACCCACCAACAATCAACACCCATACCACAATGCTGGGCGTGGTGGCTCACGCCTGTAATCCCAGCACTCAGGAGGCAGAGACAGGAGGATTGCTGAGTTCGCAGCGGCTTGCCTGGGCACCATAGTGAGCTCAGGGCCAGCCTGAACTACAAAGCGAGACCCTGTCTCAAAAAAAAAAAAATCAGCTTAAATCCACCATTGTTCACTTATAATAACAAAATATTTTAAAAATACTCCAATAAAATATACCTAAAATGTCCTATGAAATATTTTGATATTATCTGTGGACTAGTGGAAAATAGAAATAACTTTTTTTGAATCTCAATACCATTTAAAGCACTTAAAATCAACAAATAAATTCTAGGCAACATTTCCTTTTCGTCCTTCTAAAGTACATAAATGCTAACATCTACTATTTAAAAAAAAATCTCAAGAACTATTTTGAAATAAGCTCAACATATTACACATTAGAGAACACATAATATTTTCACTTCTCTTTAGACAGAACTGTATGATAGGTAAAACTAAGATTTTAACTCAGAATATTTAATTAGGCAATTTTTTTCCCCGAGGCAAAGATCTATTGTTGGGCATTCTCAGAAAAAACTCACTTTTGTTAGTTTTTCATTTTCCCTTTGGAAATCAACAAAGTATTTTGATTACATGGTATTAAAGTGATTAGGTGGATATTACTGAAAACACACTGATTAAAAATATAAACTCTTACAAATTAAAAATATAGACTTTTCATTGGTACATTTAAGTTTTGGTTATTTTCCTGTCTTTTTTGGACATTTATAAACGCCATTTTGGAGAAAGATTTATGCAGCAGTGATTTTAGGAAGAATGCCAAGGATGATCCCCAGGGGAGCCAAAAAAAAAAAAAAAAAAAAAAAAAGGTCTTTTCTTGGAGAAAGTAACCAAAAGGTCGCTATGGTCACTGACTGGCGCATCTTTTGGGGTGCACAATCCCACAGTCCTAGATGAGGCCCCTGCTCAGGGGAGCCCAGGAACTCCTCCTCAAGGGAACTCTTTCATTGTTCCCAGGGGCCAGAAGTCCATGTGATTCATGGCCACGCAGGCGGTGGACTACCCAATGCTCCCTACTAGGGAACTGTGAAGCACATAAGCCCACAGCAATTCCCTAGTTCTCGGAGTGCTGGAGTTACTGTTATATTTAATTAAGGGTTTGGTCCTCCCTGGGATAAGCATTCTGCAAATCCTTTCCTCACGCGCACCATGGCACAGTCCAGTGCGTGCAGGAGCCCAGCAGTTGCCCCACCACAAGGAGGCGCCAAGGGGCTGAGTGCCAGGGCTGTGCAGGACCCTGCCTATTCATCCCAGTGGTGGGGAGGATCAAAGCAGGCAACAAGCAACAAGGAGAATTACAAGCGGGCTGAGAACCTCATTCAAGAAGTCCCCGGGAAGAGTGAGTCTGTGGAGGGCTCAGGTGGGGTGGTGGTGTGACCTGGGCATGCGCCTGAGGTTAGTCGGCATTCTCAAAATCTCATGTCAACAGCCAGGGTGCCGGGTACCTCTGCTTCCGGGAGGTGTACATTCGGAAGAGCTTCTGCTTATTACTGCAGAGCTTACTGGAGTGAGGGAAATAGAGCAGCACATTACTAAGCATTTCACCACCCGGAAAGTGCTTAGGGGTTCTTTCTTGCTTTTTGGAAAAACACAGCCTTTTGGCTTTATTTTTAAAAATTTTTTCCAGATAAGTACCCAGACTATTTAAGCAGTGAGAACTCTGTAGTTTAATTGTGCTGCTTGGAATATATTCAGTGCTCTTAATTGTTAGGTTGAAATAATTGGATTTGAAATAAGGCATTATAAATGATGATAGTCTATGTGCTAGCATCTATTTCCTATGAAAGTAAGAATACAAATATTTTAGAACATAGAAAGCCCTGTAATAAGTATCAATGCAGCATAATAAAATGCTTGAGGGATAAAATACTTCAGAAATTTTAAGAAGAAATATTTACAGAAATCAGTGAAGTAGATAACTTTAATTGTTTAAATTTAAAGCAGAAGTTCTTGATGTGTGAGAAACACCAGTAGTTACTGTTAATACAAATAACCACCTCTCAGCTAGAATACCTGTTAATAAGTGGAAGTTCTGAGTTGCTAGTATTTTTAAAAAAGTATACTTCTTATTCAGAATTCTACAGTGTGTTTTTAAAAGAGTAAATCCTTTCTTTCCATCAATAAATGTGAAAAGAAGGAAGGACCATTTTGAAAAGATTGTTTTGGAGCATTCTAACGCTGACAATGAGGACATTAGCTGATGGTGCTGGAGAGAGAGAAAGCCCAGTCTGAACCAGGTTTAGTTGAACAACACATGCACATTCTTCATTGCACACAGAAGAAAGAAAATGTAACTAACAGAAAACAAATGCAGTATGAATCAAAGAACACGCAGAGTCTTCCCAGAGTGTTCCAGAGCTCGGTCATGAGAGCCACAGCCCGCTCAGAGCCTGCAGAGCAACCACCCTGTGGCTGTTTGGATAAACCACTTAACAGATTACACCGAGGTTAAATGCAATGAAAGAGCACACTGTGCCTTAACTTGGAATACATGCATCTTTGTAATAGTCTCATAGTTACCTATTAAGGCAATGACAGATCATTTGTTGGGTCAGATTCTGGGGTGGCTCTATTGATGCTTAGGAAAGTACAAGTAAGGCAGCATAACTAGGAAGCAGGAACATGGCCAGCCATGTTGGTTGAGAAGTCAAGGTGAGCATTCTAACACCGACTTACAGATACTCCAACTTACAGATACTCCAACCCTCAGCTGCTGAGATCTTTTCTGGCAGTAGTGAAAACTTAGGTAAGGAGAGGTAAAGCCTTCCAATCAATATGACTCACTGACCACTAATTCACAGGGAGGGAAACTTAGGGCCCGACGTGAGAATACTGGGTGGTTCCTAGACGGATTTATGAAAAAACTATTAATGGGATGATTAAGTAGAGCAAAATTAATAAACACATTTAGTAACATATGTATGAGATTAGAGCTGGTTTAGTGGGAAGACAGAGAAGAGAAATGAGTGAAAAAGTGATGCTGAATACATTGTACTTGTGTTCTCTTTAGAAGAAGAACACAGCAGGCTCAGCTGAGACCAACAGTAATTTGTACTTGACCTTGTATCACACAGCAAAAGAGACATTCTTTTCACCATTACTCCATGGAACTATATTAAAAAAGCTCTTCTTGGAACTGATAGTTTGTACTTTAAAAATTTTTTTTTGACTTGTCACCAACAATGTGGCACTATTTCTTAGTCTGAGACCTTGTGGATGAATTCTGTGTAAACATACCCAAACTTCAGTGTAGAAAGAAACAACTTCTTTGTATAATGAGAACATTCCAGAGAGGGTAACATAATTAACTACCTCACGGGCGTGTTTGACCGCCATCCGTTCTGCAGAAAGAATGGGTGGCCAGACACACAGTCCTGGCTCTTGTGCTGTGACACAGCGCGTGCCCCTGAGATGGTGCTGGTGCCTGTGTGGAGTTAATCAGCTCATCCTAGACCGCATTCAGTTTTTAACAGAGTTTTAACAGAAAGAAAAGTAAAGAAGGTGGATTTAGATCCTTGGCTCCAACACAGCAGCTAATCTGAAAGTACCATCAATAACCCAATGGCTCCGATGCCAGTAAAGGGCTCTGTAGCTGGGTGGTGCTAATTAGTTCATTTGAAATGAGGTCAAGCATTAATTAAGAATATTCCAGACCCAGAGCTGCTCTCCTCCAAGAGAAGACTCTCATTATAAATACATTTTCCTTTGTGCATATTTTGCTTGGGTAAGGACAAATTTGATACTTTCTGAGATGACACTGTTGCTACTATCATCACAATAGCCTTTCTACATTCATAATACAGCATTATGAATTCTATCATTTATCAAGCACAAGGTGAAGCTAAAGGGTATTAAAATAGGAGCTTCAATGTGTATATTTTTATGTCAATTAAAAACAAATAAAGTGGGAACCTTCATCTTATTTCCTTCAGATCACTGCGATATTTTAATTTTCTCTCTTTATATTTCTACTTCCTGTTTTTGTTTGTTTTATCTTTCTTCATATAAACTAGCTGACATCAAGGATAGTATATTATTGTTTCTAGGAACTATTTTTTGAGCCCATTCTCTGTCACACCTTCACATTGGTGATAAGGTGGATACTTGAGGAATGGGCGTCAAGTTATCCAGGCTAAGTAATGGGACAAGATTTGTTTGATTTGTTTTAAAAAAGTGGTCTTTGCCCAATATCTACTCAGTACAGAGCAGCAAGAAATTTCAGTGTGTGAATGTCTAAGTCTTAAGCCTTGTTTAGCCTCTCTGTACAAAGGGAGACCTGCAGCGAGTTATCTTCAACTACCTCAGTTTCAAACATGCAGCATAGATTGTAATGTTTTAGAAACATGTGAACATCATGAAATTTAGAAAACCTGATGTGTAGTCTTTATGTATGGTGGCAGCTGGACAGGAGCTGACTGTTGGACTAGTGAGCTGAAGCTCCAGAGACATACTTTGATTCTGTCTGTTTTCCACCATTTGGAAAAGATTACAGTCCCTCACTCAGGCTTGCCGGAAAGGTCATGTGTAGTGCAGCAACTGTATAGGGTTTATGCATTTTCCCTTTGGACTGTGATAGCTCCATTTTGGAGGATGAAACTAGGACAGGTGATCTTGCTGTCAAATACTTCTGGAATCTCTCTATGCCCTTCGAAAGGAGACAAGTCACGCTTGAAATGAACTGTAAATAGATTGATACTGAGATGAAGGAAACTTTTAAGTTATCACCAAAAATGCTACAACATAGATTACAATGACTATGATTTATTTTGCATAACCTTTTAAAGGGAAGTTGTCACAACAGAAGGAGAGTGAGATCAGTTTCCCTCACCCAGAGTCTATGCCTAGAAGGTTCTGAGAATGACCAGAATCACTCTTTGGTCAGAAACATCTCTAAAATGAAGGCAAGTCTTAAGGTACACAAAGTACGATACGTTATAGTGGTCCCCCACCATACATGAGTGTGTTTATGTGAATCCTTTGAAGTGTTCAGGAAGAAATAGGTAACTCTGTCTCATTGCCCACAATGAACTTTCAAAACTTATTTCAGTGCTGGATTAATACTGCATAATTAATGGCATTATCTTAACAGGCTAAAGCTGATGGAACAGTTCCTGGACCAACACTGACTCCCACCCAGACAGCAAATCTGGGCTGGGCAATGACTTCATTCCCTTGTTACTAAAACAAATGGCAATGAGAGGAAACCACTTGATTCCCTTCTTTTCTCCCTGACACTGGCCACTCTCTCGCTGGTTCTGCCTCTGCTACTCTTTATACCATCGCTGTAAGGTCTGACCAGCTCTGTCCTTGAGGATCTTGCTCTCAGATCCAGCCTCTTCCTTGTGCTTGGTAAAAAAAAGTCAAAATTCTTCGTTTACTCTGTATTTCCTCTAGGCCTAACTCTATGCGATTTAACCTGATTGGGCATGAGTGATCCAGAGCAGTCTGGAGACATTTTGGGAGGATTTTCTTCTTCCAGAAGGCAGGGGGCACTTTTGAGTCAGATCTTTGGAGAAAACCTCATTATGCAATAGGCTGGAGCTATCTTGAATTTAATGTGCCTCTTGCCAAAAGTTTCTCAACCCAGAGAAGGACCCTAATGAAGGAAAGATTGCTTTCCAATCTCAAAATATTCAGATAAAATTTCTCTTTTTGAAAAGCTTTCTACATTAGTATATTATGAATACTTGGAATTCTGTTTGGGAAAATGGAATGTTTTCCTCCCAGAATACTCTGTGGTCTGCAGACTGTTAAAAGTGCTGAGTGAGTTAGGGAAAGACGCTTCTACTCCCAGGAAGGGAGAAATCAATAAAACCTCGCAAACTTTGCAGGCAATCTTGTGAAAGGTCACTTTTAATCACCTTGTATTTGTTGATCGATTTCACTCCTGAGACACATTTAAGACATCTATTAGGCATCAGATTTATAAACAAACATGTAGCAAAAGAGAAATCACAAACCTGCTTGCTGTTTCCCCTTGTTCTTTCCTTCGGTGCGTGCAGACAGAAGAGAAATGATGATAAAGTGGTGAATACATTTACAGCACTTGATAATGGCCAAATTGGAGATGGGGGAGTCAAGTACCTTAATGATCATTTTCAAGTATGATCCAGAAAAGCAGTACTACTTACACCAAATGTACCCACATGGCACAGATCTGAAATAGCACACCATTTATCTGGCAAATCCAGTACTGCCCACGTAGAGTCCAAACCCACAGACTCTTCATTGACCAAATTATCCAGGTTTAAGTCAAACTGGTTCTGATCTGATTAACATTATCACAGGCTCTTACAAGATTGCTAGTTCAATGTAGCGATGGTTGTTGTGCTTAGGCAGACTTTCAGGTTTCGGAATCTGAATTCAGTCACTTGTTAAAGCAGATTTCCCCCCCATTACGTAAAGTCAAAATTCCCTAAGAGTAAATAAGGTACATAGAAAATATCTCAGATAGAAAATATCTCATAGAAAATATCTCAGATAGAAAATATCTCATAGAAAATATCTCAGAACGCCTCTTACAGGTGGGCAGTAATTTCAGTAATTTATTTTAGTGATTGTAGTCTGGCAACACGGTGCAGGGAACTACACTGAAAATGAACCAGACCTCTGAGCAAGTACCTCACCGTCTTTTAAGTTTTGTTTTTGAAACAACTAAGTGGGAGGCATTAGATTGAACAGTCTGAAAGTGTGACTTCTCCCGGTTCCTGTTGGCATCTTTGGACCTTCACGGTTTCCCACAGACTCATGAAATATCTGATTCACTTTCTAAAATTGTACCTTTACCTGCGTTTCACCCTTCGCATATCCTTCACTCACTCTGAGAAGAAAAATCAAGAAAAAAGATTCCCTCTGTGAATCTGTCATTGAAACAAAACTTTGACACAGTACTTGTCACACCTGAAAGGTGCATTTAAGGGACAGATTAGATATGTAAAAAGAGAGGTAGGAAGTGTCAGGTTTTGTCCCTAGCACTGTGTGTGTACAGCATGCGTCTTCCCTTTCAGTCTTTTCTTGCACAGTTCTCCCTGGAGTCACCCTGTGGAGCCAAAATACCCTACACATCTATCTATCTATCTAACATCTATCTATCTATCTATCTATCTATCTATCTATCTATCTATCTATCTATCTATCTATCTATCTATCTATCTATCTAACATCTATCTAACATCTACCTATCTATCTAACATCTATCTAACATCTATCTATCTAACATCTGTCTATCTATCTATCTACCTATCTATCTAACATCTACCTATCTATCTATCTATCTAACATCTGTCTATCTAACATCTGTCTATCTATCTATCTAACATCTATCTATCTATCTATCTATCTAACATCTGTCTGTCTATCTATCTAACATCTGTCTGTCTGTCTATCTATCTACCTATCTATCTAACATCTATCTATCTACCTAACATCTAACATCTATCTATCTATCTATCTATCTATCTATCTATCTATCTATCTATCTATCTATCTATCTATCTGACATCTGTCTATCTATCTATCTACCTAACATCTATCTATCTCTATCTATCTATCTATCTATCTATCCATCCATCTATCTATCTATCTATCTAACATCTATCTATCTATCTATCTATCTATCTATCTATCTATCTATCTATCTATCTATCTATCTATCTATCATTTTTTTGAGACAGGGGCTGGCTTTGTAGTTCAGGCTGGCCCTGAGCTCACTATGTAGCCCAAGCAAGCCTCCAACTCAGCAATCCTCCTGCCTCTGCTTTCTGAGTGCTGGGATTACAGGTGTGAGTCACCATGCCCAGCATTGAGTTATGTGGTACTGATTGCTAGTGGGTGTGAGTTACCATGCCCGGTATTGTATGTGGTTACCAGGATCAAACTCAGGACTTTGTGTTTGCTAGGTAGGTGCCAGAACTACTAAGTTAAATCTCCAGTCCATACCCTACATATTTTTGATATCAGGAAGCCGGAGCATGGGGCTGGTGTTCTTTAATGATAGAAAAAACATTCATGGTGATGATTGTGATGATGGAATTGTTGATAATCTAATCTTTCCCCTGAACACGTATTTGAAATGTTCCCTAAACTTGCTCTCTATTTTAACTTTTCTCCTTAGTATTTACTGTCACTTGACACATAATTATTTATTGTCTATTCCCGGTATCCCTTGTGTATATACTTTCTGAGTCCAGAGATTCCAAACTTTTTTTTCCTCTCTGACTACTGCATTCCTAGTGCATGGAACAGGGTCACATGATGTCCCGTGAATGCTTGTTGAATTCTATCAGACTAAATGTTAAGGGGAAATGGGCAATAGAAATCAAAAGAAGTTAGGTCTGTTTCTTACTATATTATTCTGCACTCAGTGAACGAATTAGCTATAAATGTAAAGATATTCTTTTAAATCACTGTAAATATTCTTTGCAAAAATCTAGAAATTTGATTTAAAAGATTTTCTTTCTAAAGGAAAAGTTCTGAACTTGGCTTAGGGGAGTCTTTAAAATTGTAAGCAGTTTCGCTTTTTTTTTGTGTGTGTGCACTGAACATTATTTTTGGAGGAGAGTTCATAATTGCCATCACATTCTTTTTGATTTAATTACAAAAATAACAATAACACCACCACCACCATCAACAACAATAACAATAACAACAACAATGAACCACAAGAAGGACACTGAACCCTAGAGGAAGGGAGAAGTTACCTGACGCCCGCGAGATTTGTCAGTGACAGTTGCATCGCTTGGGGGAGCTAATGGGACTGAGTCTCAGGTTAATGAGGCTGCAGGACAGGGAGGGGAACTGGCTCATAGGCCGCCTGGGCTAGGATGGAGCAGGAGTTGGATTTCTCCTCCTCCACATCCACCCCCACCAACAGGAGAAACGGCAGAGGAAAAAAAAGTGTGTGAGCAAAATCATACTCAGTGCACTGGGAGAATTTGACTCATATTGAATAGATTTTTCCAGGCTTCAGAATGACTTTTAATCCAAAAACTGCACCAAGTGGGAAGCCAAATAATCACATGTGATAATAGATCACTCTCTTCTGTCACTTGAGAACCTTCAACCAGTTTCTTACTAGCTTTTAAAATTTATCTCAAAAACCTTGAAAAAAGAAATATAATTTCTGTATAATTCTCATTTTTATTCATCACCCAAGGAATACATGGCATACTTACATTTCTTTTCTGATTTTCTTACACTAAAACTGAAAAGATCTAATATTTAGTAAAAGGAGTTCAACTAAACTTCAAGATCAAAATGGAAAGATACTAATCCACACGTTCACCCAATAGCATTGGGATGTCTCTCCTTGCTAAAGATCCTTCTCCTACAACCTTAGGGTGGAGATGCCAAGAACACATGTGTCCCAAGTACTGAAAGCTTTAGCCTATAGGAGACGTATTCCATTAGGAACCATCTTGCCTGGGCTTTTCTTATCTTTTCTTTTTTTTTCCTGCGAATGGGAAAACTGAGTCTCAAGGCAAGATGGGGAGGCCACTTAAAGAAACCTGTCTGTTAATGATGTCTCTGTTAATGATGTCTCCTACTTTCCAGTTGGCTACACGGTACTGCCCTGCACCCCCCAGCAGCACGGTGAGGTACAGGCACAGTGGTGTTCGCAGCTGTCTCCTTCCCAGGTCCTAAGGTCAGCTGTCTCCTGAGTCATGGAAGTGACATGCCTTGGATCCCATGAAGCTCTAAGGGTAGGTTTTTTTTTTTTTTTTTTTTTTTTAGGGGCGGGACAATTTGAAGAGCTGACTATTCTAATGAAGTTGAGTGACTTAGAAAACCTTTCACTTGACTTACTGGCTTTGAGGCTTGAGTGAGGGCTTCTTTAATTAGATAGTGATTATGATTTAACATGTTCTTTACTAGCAGAACTGCTGTCTAATAGCCCAAGACTAATGACTTTTTAAAAAGGAAAGATCACTGTGGTAAAATTAGGACTGTTTATAACTCAGGTCCTGCCTTCCCTGTAGGTATATGGTACCTATTTCTCATTTTCTTGGACCTCGGAACGACTAGATGATTTGCTTTGACCAGCGAAATATGGCACTGGCATGAGTTTGATCAGCACTTGAGAGCTCAGGAGCACCTGTATGGAGATCCCCATGAGAAAAGACTTTGAGGGACCCAAATGTGCAGAGATTTACCATTCTCAGGGTGTTTTCCTGTTGGGATCAAGTGAGTGGGAGGTAATCCTTGTTTTTAAAGGACTGTGGTGCTTACCTTTAGAATTGTGGTGAGTTTTATGAGATGAGATAGAAGAAAATGAACATGAAATAGTGGAAGACATTTCTACAGAAGTCTGTGGATGGTGAGGAATGATACCGATTTCATTCAGTTCTGTGCTTAATCAACACTTCTTGCATGTGAATACAGTTTGTTTAACACATTCCGGAAGACCATTTCACAGCGGCAGCTGTTACACGGATACCTACTTGGTGGGGCTGCAAGTGTGCAAAGCCTTCAGGTGTGGCTTCCAGGTTGCAACGGAAACAGATTTCTCATCTGCTGCGTAACTGCGCCAAACACACTTCATGTGGCACAGATGGGACATGAAAAAGAGAAAGACAGGAGGAAACAGAGTGAAATGAAAAGGGAGGTTATTAAGTGACTTCAAACTAATAGTCTTTTCTTCACTGTACTTGGCCCTATGAATTTTCAAAGGAGAAAGACTACTGCAGCATCTCATCTAATCATATTTGACACATGATAAGAAGCATTTTCATGTAGTCCTTACAATAGAGTATAGATTAAAACTCGCATTTTGCAGATGAGAAAACCAAGTGTTCAGGTAAATCAGGGGGTTTACACAAGGTTGATAAGACCGCGTATCCAGTCCCAAGCCTTCCTGGGGGAATTTTGCTGATTGCTTGGTGACTATGATTGGAAGAGCTTCCATCTGAACTGTTCATTTCAGTGACTGCCTGAATGTGATTTCCTGTATAGACATTTATTCTACTGCAACGAGCCTGTAAACATCTCTAATGACCCTATGTTCACTCCTCAGTGAAATATTTTTATAATCATTTGTTACCCAGAATATTCCACTGCATGTGGCAAATTCTTATTATATAACCATCAGGCATGATTTTGGAACCTACAAGGAAGAAAAGTGATGACCTGTACTCCCATTTCTGAGAATGTCATCGAACAAATGTGAGATGAACGAAAAGGTAAAAATGAGCATCTCTGTTTTGGAAAACTGTTTGGCAGTATCTATTAAAGGCAAACATTATGTCCTACAATACAGCTATCAATGCATTGGTAAATATTCTACAGATATATTTACCAAAAGATATAGGCTATATATAATTTTTCATCAATGCATGTTATATTATAGAACAGTGGGATTTGTCTTGGAAAGTTAGTACTATACGTATATATAACATATCTTCATCTTTTTCAGTCCTGTTACCATACTCTTTCACCTTTTTTTCTGCTTATCCCCCTTCCCTGTCTCCAGTCTTCTCTCTTTTATTTTATGTATTTTTTAGGACTTTTCATATAAAAGAAAATGTGTAATATTTAACATTCGGAGTCTGGCTGATTTCACTTAACATAATGGTTTCTAGTTCCATCATTTTTCCTGTGAATGATACAGTTTTATTCTTTTTTATGATTGAGTAATGTTCATATGTATATGTATCACTATCTATATGTCTATCTATATCAGTTTCTTTATACATTCATTTGCTGATGCTTATCCAGGCTATTCCATAGCTTAGCTACTGTGAATTGGCTAATTTTACCTTTAACATAATGGTTTCTAGTTTCATCGTTTTTCCTGTGAATGATATAGTTTCATTCTTCTTTATGACTGTGTAATATTCATAAGTGTGTGTATATTATATATATATACACACACACACACACACACACACACATACACACATACTACTGTATATATCAGTCTCTATGCACTCATCTGCTGATGGGTTATCCAGGCCAACTCTATAGCTTAGCTACTGTGAATTGTGCTGTTATAAACTTTGGCATGCGTACAGTCTCTAGCAGCTTTGGAAATATGCTCAGGAGTGGATCACTGTGTTTCTATTGTTTTGAGGAATCTCCATACTGACTGAACTAGTCATTGCACTAGTTTACATTTCCACTCACAATGTAGGAGAGATCTTTTCATCTCACTTCTCTTGCAGTATTCATTGTTTTTTATATCCTAGCTGTAGCCATTCTGACTCAGGTGAGATGAAATCTCAAAGTAGTTTTGATTTGCATTTCTCTGATGGCTCATATTTCCTGAAAAGTGTATATTCAGTTCTTTTGCCCACATTTTTTTCTTTGACTTGGGATTTTAATTTTTTGAGTTCTTCTTATGTTCTAGATCTTAGCCCTCTGTCAGAAGCATAACTAGCAGCAATTTTCTCCCACACAGTAGGTTGTCTCTTCGTTCTCGTTTTCTTTGCCGTGCAGAAGCTTTTTAATTAGGGGTAGTCCCATTTGTTGAAAGTTGCTATTATTTCCTGAGCCACTGGTGTTCTACTTGGGGATTATTCCTGGGCCTATGACTTGCAGGGTTCCTCCTGTGTTGTCTTTTAGCACTTTCACTGTTTCTGGTTTTATCTGTAGGTCTTTGATCCACTCTGGTTTGCCTTTAATACAGGATGAGACATATCCAGTTTCCCCAGCACCATTTATTAAAGAGGGTACCTTTTTCTCAGCATATGTTTTTTTGTATCTTTGTCTGAAATCAGACGGCTGTTAGTGCACGGTCTTGTTTCTGTATTTCCATTTTACTCCACTAGTCTACCTGTCTGTTTTTGTGCCAGTAATATGTCAGTTTCTAATAATCTAAACAGAAAAGTCCAGACATCTATCAACAGTAGCATCAGTAGAAAACTTGTGGTATGGTGAGATAATGGAATACTGTAATGGTCATAGTTCACTATAACTGGGCTCAGCATATGGATGAACTTCCTACAAATGATATTGCCTTAGAGCAACAAGACACAGAAGTGTACATTTTCATACAGTACAAAAACCACGCAAAATCAATCTATCCTGTTAGGAAGTTTAGAGAGTTACCCTTGAGGATGGTTGTTGAGAAAAGGCACATAAGAGGCCACATACTTCTTATCTGAGGGCTTGCTATGCACTAACAGTAAGTTCTTTTAGGAAATACAGTCCACAAACTTGATTCTTTTCATGATTCTGGTCACAAACCAAGTGACTCAAATGAAAAATGAAGACACGAATACAGGGTCAGAGTCTTCTATCTCTATAACCTGTCCCATTTAAGAGTCTCCAGGAGCAGAGATACCCATGGGACTGTCATCTTCTACAGTAGATCTTCTATAGTACACCTTCTGGATCTCTTCTGATGGACCTGCCTGGGGCTGTTTTACAATGAATTTCTTTTAGAAATGATTGAAAGTATAATATAATCAATATACAAACCAATTAAAAATTCATCGGTTAGGTTTAATGTTGACCTTATGAGGAAATTTGACTCAGTATTGTTCCAGTTTAGAATCGTGGAGGGAATTGAGTGAATGAACTGAGGCACCACTTGCATCCTCTTTTCTGTGCATTATTCCTCAGTAAGTGCACATTATTTCTCAGTAAAATATACAGTAAGTAATGTGATAGGCTAGAAAAGTACATAGCTGGATCTGAGGGATATTTTTTGTTTTCAAGAAGGTTTTTTTTTTTTGGTGGTGCCAGGGATCGAACTCGGGCCCTCATGCTTCCAAGGTAGGTGCGGAACCACTTGAGCTAAATCCCTGGCCCTAAGAAGGTTTTTAAAAAATATTTTTTGGCAGGTTTTTTGCATGAAGACTTGATCACATGAATCATATTGATTTAGCTGAAATATCTGTGGAAATTTACACTAAGCATCTTAACTTTTATATATAAGTATCTTCATAACTTCTTCAAGTGTTAGATTTTGCAAGTGCACATGCACAACTTTAATGATCTGGAATAATCATTGAAAACACATGACTTTCTTATTACAGCTCCTTCTGTAGTAGTGAGGCCCAGAGACCCTCCAGTGTGGTGAGGGCACAGATGGCTGCTTTTATTGAGTAATTGCCACTCGTTCAATAGAATAAGATTCAAACAGCAGGTCCACGCATTAGCTGGTTCCAGTTAAAAATTCAAAACAACAATGTAACAAAAAATAGGGCCAAGGCATTACCTAACATTGTAAAAAATTAGGGCCCCTTTCAGAAAATTAAGGATTTTCTTTACAATAAGGCCTGGCTTCCTTACTGTTTTCCTATAAAAGCGATTTTTTTCTATAAAATCGATTTTAACAGCTAAGCTCTTGTTTCTTTCATTACTCTTCTCCTAAAAATGTCTTTTTTAAATATTTTTTTCCTTATTGGTACATTATATAGACTCAAAATGAGAGGTGCAGAAGGGGTGAGTGTTATCCAGCACAGGGCTGTTACTAGTTAACCATCAAAATGGAACTGGAAAGTATAACAGTACTACTTTTTAGTATATGTGCTGCCGAAGCGAGCACGACAGTACTACTTTTATATTTTAATAACCTTGTCCTGTTCTTACTCCCAGCTAATTGCTTCTAGCAACTGAAATTGAAGCTCACATTCAGATGAGCTACTACCTGATGTTCCTATATTTAAGGCCCAAATCACACTGCAGTTGGCAAGAGAAAAGTAATACCCCAGAGAGATTTTCTACGGTTAATTTACATGGCGTATCGATTCCAAAGGACAAGTTAACAAGAAGCGTGAAAGCCAAATTTGCTATTTATTAAGCGATGCCGTTGGCCTAAGTGGACAAATAAACTTGAACTTTGCTCTGTAATTTTATGTCAGGATGATTCAGTTCTAGGGGAGCATTTAGTTTGCATTGCTTGAAGTAGTTCTGAATATATTGTTTCACTGTCATCTAATTTTAGAGATACTAATTAGATGTCCAAGACTACCCTGATTCTTGATCCTTTGGATATGTGCACTCAGCATTTAGGATCTCTCTTTGCTGGTGTTCTGATATCTCATTATGATAATCCTGGAATGCACATTAATGGTTTAATGCTGGGCACATGGTGGGTTCTTTTGCTATGACCAGTCCTGCCCTATAATTCCAGGGAATCATAATATAATATTCTCTGGAAAATCTTCCCCTTAGTTTCCCTGTAGTCTAAGGCAGTTCCATTAGTTGACTTTTGACACCCTTGGAAATGTCCTTTGACTTTCTTTTTTTCTTATTTTTTAACTCTGTCTTTATTCTGCTTTCGGGGAGATTTTCACAACTTTTATCTTCCCCTTGTTTCTGCTATCCTGTTTTCTACATCTAGATTTTTTTCTATTCTTATTTATGATTCAAACACTAAGAAGATGCATTATCTCTGTATAAATAGCCTGAAAGTTTTGACTGGTAGCTTCACTTTAGGGTAAACAGAATACTGAGAGGAAGTCAAAGTTTCAATATATTTTTTTTCTTTTGGGTTAGTTATCTTCTTCAAGTAAACAATCTTTTCTCTGAAGGACATTAATACTATCTGTTTTGCTTAATTTTGCAAATTCTCTCCTAATTTCCTTGTTTCTGGTCCTAATAAAGTACTTTAAATAACTTTGATTGGGCCAGGGGGTTAGCTCAGTGGTTCCGGAGCCTGCCTCGCAAGCGCAAGGACCTGAGTTCGATCCCCAGTAACCACATATAATGCTGGACGTGGAGACACGCCCACCAACAATCAACACCGTATACCACAATGCCGGACGTGGTGGCTCACGCCTGTAATCCCAGCACTCGGGAGGCAGAGACAGGAGGATTGCTGAATTCGTGGCGGCTTGCCTGGGCACCATAGTGAGCTCAGGGCCAGCCTGAACTACAAAGCGAGACCCTGTCTCAAAAAACTTTGATAATCTTTTTTTTTTTTTTTTTTTGCAGTTCCAGTGTTCAAATTCACGACCTTACACTTGCAAGGCAGGTGTGGCACTGCTAAGCTAAATCTCCTCCTAGAATGCTTTCAGTTTGGTTTAATCGTGTAGAAGATGACCTGTGAGAAACCTGTGACTTGGGAAGAATTACTCAGGACTAAATTCAAGGCTCCACCATGTGGAAACAACGCTGATCTTGAATGGAGTGATAGATTTGGATTCAAACAGCAGGGATTTTAGTCCTAGCCTAACCTAGGCTTGTCTTGAGGATCAAGTGACATAATGCATTTGGACAGGTATTCAAAGTGTTACTGAAAGCTAGTTTCTTTTCCTAGACTGCTCCACTTGAAATGAAAAGTTAATTTAAATGAATCATGCAAAGATATTGACACAGCTAAATGAGCTGCAGATTGCCAGAGTTTTAAACTTTTCACAAAACTCTGAAATGCTAGTCAATTTAGTTCTCTTGCCAACCCAAAACAAAGCAATTTAGGCATTCCGCTAGCTCTTGTAAGAAGATGGTGGCCCTGGATTAAAACAAAAGAGAATGTTTTTGGTTTTGATGTCTTGTAACCTCTACAAACCAAGTCAAGTTTATTGGGTAAGAAAGTGAATGGATTAGCAAATGAGGCCTGGTTTTTCAATATAGCATATCCTTAAAAATAAATTTCCATAATTTATTAACAGGGCCCAAAGCCCTGAATCTTGTCCAAAGACTAAATAGAGGATAAATGATAAGCAAAATAATTGTTATATTATTATTCTTATGCATAATAAATAGCTGCCCTTGAATGAGGACCCAGTCACTTTTTAAATTACTAAATTCTATTTTGATTTATGAAACTATGATCAGTTGTTAAAAGTACTCTTAAAGTATCAACTCTTACACTTTGAATTCTTTTCTGCTAAGAACAACATAAAATTTGGACTTTTAAAGGAAAAGAAAAATTCATGATTTTGCTGTATTGTTACCTACATTTTTATAAGTTCAATTGCTGAACCCAATACATATTACATAATCAAGTTGCAAAAAATGAAATTTCAAGCCTCTAGGCAAAACTGTTCAATCAGCATTTTGCCTGTGTTTTATGGGTTACCTGTGAGGAGGCCTTGCTTTATTTTGGTAGTAGTCATATAAATGCCTCTGCTTCAATGATTTAATGGAGAAATAGCAATTTATTTTAAAGTTCTATTAGAAATTACTTTTGCATAATTTAATAGTTGGCAATGACAAATAGATGAAAAAAGTTCTGCCTTTTTTGTCTGCATTTTGTACAGTGTTTGGCCCAACAGTCGGTTATAACCAGTGAACACTTGTCTAGTGCCCCAAGTTTTACATTTTGGTGAATTTATATTTAAATAGCTACATGTAACTAATGGTTACCATATTGGTCATTGTAGCTCTGTATTCTCACAGGCAATACATGCATCAGAAACTTCTCCCAGGCCTTGCTTTCTAGCACAAGCTGATGCTCTAAGAGGTTTTGTGTCTGTGAAATGTATTATGTAGACAGGCGTTGGTGTCCAGATGAGACAAAGACGTCATTAAGGCACTTTTGGTTCTCAGAGGCTGTAAAGTACTATTCTAGAATGAAGGGAAATTAAAGATAAGGATAACAAAGAGAAGAATATTTTAGATGTATGGAAGCATGAGCCCTGGGCCTCAGGGTGTTCAGTGTGTATACTAAAGGGTGTACCTCCTTTGTTCATTCTGGAGACTATTGTTTGGGGCCAGTTTCTAAATTCTGACTACCTAGGGATCCTTCCCTTTAAGAAAATGAATTTTACTTTCTCCCTTAAAACCAAGAGGCCTGGGGATTTAGCTGAGCTAGAGATTTAGCTCAGTGGTTACAGTGTCTGCCTTGCAAACATAAGATCCTGAGTTCAATCCCCAGAGCCAAAAATAAAAAATAAATAAAGCCAGGAAATTAAAAAAATAGACTCAGTTACTTGCGTTACAAGTCATATATTCTGGCCCACTTTCTTGCCCATATGTAGCTGCAAAATAATGTGATAATGCAGTCCTTAAGACAAACAGATCTTCATGATATGTGATATATTGAAGCTACCCTCATTGATTTCTGCCCTAGCTTCATTTCTTTTGGAAGGGCTACATACCACAGCCATAGATGCAGGCTGATTGTAGGGTTCACCGGTACTTGCTTTCTATTAATTAGGCCCTCAAACTTGCAGTCTAAATGAAAGCAGCATAGTTATTATGACAGCATGAAGGTAAATCTCTTAGGATCTTGGTTTGCCATCCCAAATACCTCCAGTTTAGAAGTTCTGGAGTTCTCCTTTCTGGCAGGAGGAGAAATATAACTGTAGGATTATTTTGCCCATAATTAAATGCCAACTCAAAATTATGGGCCTGGCAAATAATATGTTTTGTGATTTTAAAAAATCTGATTCTATTCCCCAAAGATATGGATAATGAAAGGTGAAGCATTTCTTCTAGGGCTGAAGCAAGTGTAAAGTTCAGGAAACAAAACACTAAATCACATCTATCTTCAAAGAATGTGCTTATTGTTTCATATTCTCAAACTCTGGGGTCTTTCATAACCCCACTGGCTCTTAAAATAGGATACTATTTGAAGTTATGGCCCCACACGGTGTTAAAAGCAATCCTTGACATTGTAAACAGATAGATTGTTTTTCAGAACTGTGGCAAAGATTGGCTGGAGAAAGTAACTGTGATGCAGGGAACAAGGCCATCTTTTGCTCCATCGTGTAAGGGTCAATTATGTTCCATTTTATAATTCCTAAGAATTACGAGGTCATTCCTGGAGCAATGCAACTGCTCACTCCATATACCCTTGCTGTGTGGTTAATTCGTTTGAACAGTGTGTGGATCTTTTGATCAAAGATCTTTATCAAACATCTGCCCAGACTCAAGACTGTGTAGCTCTGACTTCACTTTTTAAACAGTAAGGAGGTAAAGAGATTGGAAAGTGATGCAACAGACACATAGGGAGACAGATGTTACCATGTTCTTACTGTGTGACATTACCTGAATGAGGTTGGCGGCTGGGTTCCTTCTCTTCTCAAAGTGTTTCTGGCGGTGTTGTTCCTGTACTTTTAATGCAAATCCCGAGCCGAGAATGCCCTGAAACAAAATATAAAAACAGTACCTTAAAAAATTTCAAAATTATAAGGTGGTCTTGCCTCACATATTTGGATTTGGAATTTTATTTTAAAAAACATCTAAAATGGGGTCCAAGACAAAACAAATAGTATGTAACCTGTCCATAACAAAAATGTTACTTTCTATTAGGATACTGTCAGCTAATGGCAAGTTGTCGGGGAACTTCTGATTTACAGCATCAGTTAGGTGTTGTCATTTATTGCCTTTGATGCCACATTAAGAGGCATCATAATTAAAAAATGACAGAAAGATTTCCTTTGTGGTATTTATGCATGCTTACATTTGGCCAAGTGGCCTTATCTAGAGATACAATTTAGAAGACATCAATTCTAGGCTATATACAGCTGCGGTCTAAGTCTGGGAGAGTTAAAGTCTTGCTGCTGTATACTCAGGACTCTTGTAGCACTTGGATGAGACCAAAATGTGCATATCCTCCATCTATGAAATGGGGAAGGAGTGTCTCAAATCTGTCCCAGCTGTAGCCCTTCTTGGGGCTACAATTCCACATGCACCAGAGTAAAGCAGGAGAGAGAGGTCGACAGTTACCCAGAGGAGACCAACAGGCAGTCAGGTCTGAAGATAGGGAAGGTTTTCATCCCTCCCTTGCATATAATAAAGAGGAGAACATGAATCATTATGAAGCACATTCCTCTTTTCCTGTATTTTAATCAAGCACTGTTTGCATTCCTTACCTCTTTGGCTCTGCCTCACCTATTCGGATTTTGGGCTTAGTAAAGTAGAATCCCATATTGACATGAGTTGTTGGCTAGCTTGCTTTCCTTCTGCTTATCCTCTGGATCTGCCAAAAATCAGCTTCTTTGATGTTCTTTTCCCTCCTTGGTTTGCTTTGGTCTAACATTTGTGAGATCAAGATGCTTTTTGTCTCAGCCTATGGTTGACTTTCAGAGCTTGCTTTATTCAGTCTCTGTGCTTTGTCTATACTCTTGACTGTATTAGGATGGTACTTGGGCTTCTTTGCTTTCAAGTTTGTGGATTTTACTTGCTAGCTATAAATTATTAGCTTTTTATTAAACTTCAAGAAATCTAACCCTGAGGTTAGAGTTGGACATCTCATAAGCATGAAGTCAGTATTTGCCATAGGGAAGGAATGCTTCCTTTCTTTTTCTTTAAGTAATTCAAAGATGATATAGGCCACCTGTGTAGGTGGTAGCTTTTTCATCTCTAGGAGGTATAAAGTCTCAGCTGCTGACAGCTTGGCTGACATACATTGGGGCTTTAGAAAGCCTTTAACCTTCTTTCTTATTCTGAGATTCTGCAATTCTGACCACATCTGTGATGATAACCAGACAATAACTAATGCAATCTTGTTTTGAAAACACAAATACTATTTGCTATTAATGAGTAACAATCTACTTCATTATTTTTTTTTGGTGGTACCAGGGATCGAACTCGGGCCCTTGTGCATCCATCCAGGTTAGGTGTGGTACCACTTGAGCTAAATGCCCAGCCCTACTTCATTATTAATTAGGATGAATGACTGTACCTTGAAATTAGCAATGACCTCATGGCTCTGTTTTCCATCTCTGTTTTTTCAGTGTGTGCCTCATGTTGGCTAAGATCTCCAGTTCACAGAAGTTGTGATTATACAAACTAAGCTTTATGAAAACCTGGTTTCTGTGATCTGGTTTGTACATTTAACAATATTTACCTTTCATAACTTGGAGGTTATAAAAACAGCTCTCCATTTCCAAATGCAGATCAACTCTCAGTAATCCCTCACCCCTAATTTTTATTTGCTGTAAACTTACTTGAGAAAGACTGATTTGTTTTCCTTTTAATGTCATTTCCCACAAAATATAAACATATAGGACAATATAAAAACATTAGAATTTATAACATATATTAGGCATACAGACACTGTGTACGTATTTGTACCCAGCTTTCTCTTCTGGAGAACAGTTCAGATATTGAGAGATTGAGTTAGCAGCAACAAGAGCTCTCATTTATATGCACTTACGTGGTTACGAGGTTCAGAGTTAAATCTCCCTGGGGAAATCAAAACAGGCTCTATAGCACAAATTTAGCATTCACCAACAAACTTATATGTGCTAACCATCAGTTGGTATTGCTGAGAGACACGTATTAGTAGATGGCAACTGTTCATTCCATATCTCTTGTGCCAGACTGTACATGACAGCCGTTATTAAATCAGGTCTGCTCCTTGTCTCAGTATGGCCCCTTTCCAATTTTCTCCCAACTCTCTCCCCACATACAGTCTAGTACACCTAAGTAGAAGTGTTTTAAAGTTAAGCCTGTTGACACACACACACACACACACACACGCATGCACAGATGCACAGACACACACACAGCAGTTAATCTGTTCCAACCCTTAATATGTTCCAAACCTTCAAAAGGACTGAAATATATCAAAATTCTTAGAAATGAGTATTGTTTCCACTCATATTGTAGGGAAACAAGACTGAAATTTTTAAGTTTTATGTGTATGTGTGTGTGTTTTCCAGTACTGGGGATTGAACTCAGGCCCTTGTGGTTCAATGGTAGGCATGGTATCACTGAGCTAAATCCTCAGCCTGAGGTTTTAAGTTTTACTATTAGGCTGAGAAGAGATACTTCAACACTAAGTTCAAAAACTTGTTTTGATAAATATTTGAAACATTTATCCCTCCTTATCTTCTAGCTTAACTGAATTTATTTTGTATCTCACACATGGCAAATAAGCCATGCTAAAAGATTTTTAACAGCTGCTAATATTTTATTATACAATTTTCATAATATTAATATTGCTAATGATTATAGATTTTGCCTATAGATAGTTATGAAATAGTTAATGTCAAGTCAAACAGAACTAGTCCTTCCACTGACCTTACCAGCTGGATACCCGAACAAATGCACGTCTGTGAAACGCAAGATACCTGTCACAGGAGTATTTCTCAGGTGGAAGAGAAAGCAACCAGCTCAGCAGGGTGATGTGAACTGAGGTTGTCTCTGGGCCCCCTAGGGAGTGACTGCCAGTGGAGTTCAGGAAACAAGGCCTCTGTGATGCCTAAGAGCCATTTCGCTTTGAAGATAAAATGGCCACACTTCCTCTTCCGGTTTCCTGGGTGGGAGCAGCTCAAATCCATGTCAGACTCTCCTGGCAAGATGCTAACATGTTCTGAGTTTCAATCAGACAGCACTACTGGCTGACAGATGCACAAGATAAAAACAGTAACTCAGCCCTACTCATGAGGTGGCGGTGAAGAGAGCTGGTGTGGAGGCTATGTTTTTTGACACTGATAGGACATTTTAATGACACTGCTTTATGCATGGACATCTTTCAGATTTCCAACATCTGTTAGTTCAGCGTGCATCCCAAAATTGTAATCACTTTATTGGAAGTACTTCAAATAAGGACTACCTAGTCTCTGACCTTTAGGCCAACCTCCTAACACAATTTAATCTGCCTGGAATACCCTGGAGTTTTCACAGTAGTGCCCCCACATTTCATTTTCTGATGCAGCCAGCTTCCAGAGGTGGAAGAACTGAGTACTAATTGGTCCCAGGCATATTTTCTCATATTCTGAATGTCTCTAGCCCCATGGTTCTTGCAGATTTTCTTTCCTCTCCCATGTGGTTAGACTTTCACCACTTCTTTCTGTTTTAGCATTTGTTCTATGAGACTCCCCCTACATTTACTGTTTTATAATCTGCATGAAATGGTGAAACTATATAGGTAAGTTTATCAGAATTTTCTCTGATAATGAAGACGTTATAAATTAGGCCTCAAGTGACTCTCTTATGAGACTACATATTGTCTCACTTAATAACTCAGCTACATCTGTGATCTCAGACTATAGAGGAACCCAAAAGAATCCAATATTTGCGCCATTATTTTTAGAAAAGATCCAAGGCTGCATTTTATTGTTTCTGAAGGTATTTTCTCATGGAGAATCTGATTACTTAATAGTCTTAACTCTGCTCTGGACTGTTGAATTTGCCAGAGGAGTTGATTTTGCGTAAATGAGGATTTTTTTCTTTCTTTTTTCTCTCTCTTTTTTTTTCTTTGATTTCCTCATGGCTGAGGGAAAAAGAAGAAAAGGAAATCAGGACAGAGAGGAACTGAAGGTGGGAAGAAGATGGATAAGGTGAAGGACAGAGGCTGAGACCGATTCTCTTCCCACAGCTATCAGAAGGACCAGCCCCCCACCACCTTGATGTTAGCCTCCCAGGATTGTGAGACAATTTTGGTTGTTTCACACAGCCTATCTGTGGTATCTTATTGCTGCAACACTAGCAAACCAACTTAGTCACATGGTATGGAACACTCAGTTTCTAACAAGTCTGAGGGCCCAGGCATTGTCTTTCCAGTCTTTTTTTTCCACCATTTTGAGTGGCCCAGGGTAGAACTGGCTGATCAGTGTGGAGTTGACACTGGCTGTGAGAAAGACAAGAGTCCTCTGTTTGCATTTTCCAGGCAGAGTAGGAGTGTGGAGCTGAAGGCTGTTGTGCTGAAATCCCCAGGCAATCTCTGGCTCCTTGGTTCCCGGTGGTGGACACTTTGGGTGCCTGCTGGGTGGAGGCAAAGCCTCAGCTTAGGTCTACGGCATGACCTTGTCTGCCTTCCTCAGGCACAGGAGCCCTAGGCCTCACTGTCTCAACACTCCTGTTTGCTGACCTCCTTGCCACCAGGAGGAAAAGCCACCCATGAGAACTGGGGATGGGGCAAATGATACCACTCTGACCCACTGCCTTTAAACAAGTAAGAGGAATGATTGGAAAGGGAAGCTTTGTCTGTTAAGAAGAAAAGAATCAGAAGTGATCAAGGAAAATAAATGTACTCTTCCTTCAAATAAAATGCAGAAACTGCTATTTAAAAAAAAATCAATGACAGAGACCTAAAGAATAAATCATGGGACACATTTAAAGCCATTTAAGGTCAAACGCTTTTCACTCAAACGGATCTGAGGAGGAAAACACTTCATATACGCACATCTGTCCGTACAGAAGCACATATTATAAGCCACAGGAGAGCCATCAGTTCAAGTTGAAGGTATCTTTACATCTTGACTCATATTTTAAAGGCATTATTGTCACATTGGTTGAGAGGTGATGCCATCTGTATGGTTATTTGGGCGTAATGATTTAGCTGGTATTAAAGTCTCAAGTGCCTTTGAGGGAAGACCATATTTTATGAAGTATCCACCTGTGTCCGTTTAGAAAAGTCAACACTATATTAGAAAAATGATGTTTATCAGCAACAAAGATGTGCTCCCAGGCATAGCTGTTTGTGATAGCTCCCTCCCATAAACCCCTAAAACCCAATGCAAACTGCTTTGGAGTTAGAAAGATACTTACAGCAGGAAGTGCAAAGAAAGAGATGCCCAGAAGTGCAAAGCCTGCAGAAAGCAACCTTCCCAGCCAAGTCAGGGGGGTTTTGTCTCCGTAGCCAATAGTTGTCAATGTGATCTAAAAACAAAATAAAACATTCAGCTTAACTACTTGAGAGGAAGTTAGAACCCATGGGCAGCATTTCCACTAAATCATTATTCAACATGGCTTGCTGGCATATTTTATTGCTGTGCTTTAATTTTCCATGACGCATACAGGACTTCTCTTTGTTTAAGGAAATGAATAAGGCACAAACTTGTTCCACTCCTGTAACAGTTTTCCAACCTTTCTAAGTGTATTTCACAGGAAGGTTATTTCAGCAAGCAGGTAATCATCATTGATACAGAAATGATAGTATCACGGTGTAGGACTGAATTTGTCCCCAAACATTCATTTATGTTACTGAAGGCTGTCCATGTATTACCTTGGCAGGTTCTTCCTGGAGCTCTGGGGTGTGTGATGTACATGCTATGATTTGGAGTGGAACAGAAATGAGAGACATGCAGTTCTAGTCCTGAAATATTAAGTCACAGTATGGGAAATGTGTCACACGCAAATAACCGAAACAAGAAATAGGGGAAGACAGGGATTGGGATGGAGGCACAAGCACCTGCTGCAGGAATTCATGGAATGGATTGGTTACTGGGAGCTTGAGGGTGGAGGCTTATTGGAGGGGTGATGACAGAAGACTTGCGCTTTGAAGGAATGCTAACATTTGGAAAGGCAGGGATGTTAGAGAGGGGTCTGGGGAGGAAAAGTAGATGCTCAGTGTCAGAACGTTACATGAGGGAAGGTTTTGGAAACCGTACCTGGTTCAGCTGGTGGCTTCTTCAATTTCTTTCATTAACATTTTATGGCATTCAGTGTATAAGTCTTTTACTTTCTTGGTTAAATTTATTCCTAAGTATTTTATTATTGAAAATTATTGTGAGACCGTTCTACTGATTTCTTTCCCAGAATGTTTACTATTAGTGCATTAAAAACTCTACTGATTTGTGCATACGTTGGTATCTTTAATCCTACAGCTTTATCGAACTATTGTTTTTTTCTTTGTGTGTGTGCACGTGCTCTTTAGAGTTTTCTCT
>PVIC010019456.1:5400-30593 GCA_004025085.1 Thryonomys swinderianus
CCTGAGTTCGATCCCCGGTTACCACATATAATGCTGGGCGTGGTGGCTCACGCCTGTAATCCCAGCACTCGGGAGGCAGAGACGGGAGGATTGCTGAGTTCGCGGCGGCTTGCCTGGGCACCATAGTGAGCTCAGGGCCAGCCTGAACTACAAAGCAAGACCCTGTCTCCAAAAAGCAAAAAAAAAAAAAAAAAAAGAGTATTTCACATATTTTTGTGTGATATTAAAGTATAACTTGATTTATCTAAAATAATTGGCAACCTAAGCCTAGACTATGGCACTTTGATTCAGAGCATGACTTTAACTTGAGAAAAAATAGAAGAAGCATAGCTTCTGATATTTTAGCCTCCAGAAAATTAAGATGGCAAATTAGAATAGGGAGAAGATACTGCTATGTGTGTTAGGCAAATAAATTCAGAAATATATATGTGTGTATGTTTAGGTATCCATTCATTGTACTTGAAAAATCAATCTTCCTTTCTCCTTCCTGTCTTTCTTTAGATCTGCATGTATATATCCAGCAACTCCAAAAGATTGAATATATTAGAAGACAATATTATACATTAATAATGTTTAGACCAGCATATTAGCAAACATTAGATTATGTTCACATTCTTAAAGAAGGTAGAGTATATAGATTATACATCTTATACAAATTAAAATGTGAAAATATTAATTTAAAAAGTCCCTCCACTATTTGGGAAATATAGGATCCATATAATTAAGGCTTTTTAGACTAAGGTTTGGTTATTTTTACAAGTATGTTGTTAATTCCAAGAGTTTCCTAACATGAATAGTCAGGTTCAGGCAGTAAAATTTCTTTTCTTTTTCTTCTTCCTCTTCCTCTTCTCTCTCTCTCTCCCTTTTTTTTTTTTTTTTTTTTTTTTTTTTTTTTTTTTTTTTTTTTTTTTTTTTTTTTTTTTTTTTTTTTTTTTTTTTTTTTTTTTTTTTTTTTTTTTTTTTTTTTTTTTTTTTTTTTTTTTTTTTTTTTTTTTTTTTTTTTTTTTTTTTTAGTTTTTTAGTTTTTTAAAATTTTTTGAGACAGGTCTCACTTTGTAGTTCAGGCTGGCCCTGAATTTTCTATGTAGCCCAGGCTAGCTTTGAACTCAAGTCAATCCTCCTGCCTCTGCTTTTTGCATGCTGGGATTACAGGCATGAGCCACCGCGCCTGATTGAAATTTCTTTTAAAGATGTATATATTTAAAAGAATGTTGATGCAGGTGGTAATTTATAGAAAAAAGGAATTATTGTTATTAATTTCCTGAGCTTTAGATGAGCAACTACTGTGAACTTCATTTTTAGTATCCAATTTTCATAACCAACCTTTAAAGGTAGGATTATCTCTATTGCGCAGTTGGAAGCTGAGATGAATGGAAAGAATGGCATAACTAGAGCCTCATAGTTAATGCATGGTGCTGTTTTGGTGCCAACGCAGTTCTATCCTGACTGCAAAGCCTACTCTTTCATCTAAGTCATAGCTTCTCCTCATTTTCAATCTTACTAAGTATTAATTATAATAATACCTGTGAGAGAAAATATGAAGGACTATATTGTGCATCATTTTATTTTAGTGCTCTGCATACTCTTTTAGCCAGTTGCTTTAATTTTTTAATTTTTAATGATTTTGAGACAGATTCTTGCTATATAGTTCAGGCTGACCTAGAACTCAGTATGTAGTCCAGACTGGCTTTGAATACTTGCTTTAGTTTTGCCAGCACTTGCCAGTTATAGGCATGTACCATCATTCAATATTTTTTTTTTTTTTTGCTACTAGGGATTAAACTTCAGACCTTGTGTTTGTGAGGCAGGCCTGGCACCACTGAGCTAAATGCCAGGCCCTGTTCATATAATTTTAAATTCGAGGGTTCCTGAAATAAGAAAAAGTTAAATTTGTATACAAATTTGCCTTCATAATTTATTGACCTTAATGGAACCTCTTGACTTACTTGGCCACTTGTATTAAATCTCAGCTAACCGCGGCAGTCTGGCAGTGTTACATAACTGCCTTTAGTAAGGCTTTTCTCACTCAAGGCCTTACTTGCCTCTGCTCTACTTTGGCTCCGAGTACAGCACTGAGCTATGAGTCGATTGTACTTGTTCATTGTGAGAGTATGCAGAGGCCAAATATACTTACTCTATTCACTAGGATGTTTATTTATTTTCTGTTCTTTTTAGACATTGTAATAGCTTTTATTCTTGATGAAACATGGCTTCAGTGGGTTTTGCTATTTTTCTTTTTAAACATAAGTACTTATGGTTTCTGGCTATTGTCATAAAATTTACTGATTTACGGCCCTCATTTTGTAGGTTTGCAAAGATGTGCAGCACTCTATGGATGCAAGTGGAACCAGTGGTTTAGCATTGTCTTTTGTTATGATTTACAAGAGTCTTAAATGGTACTTTTTTTTTTTTTTTTTTGAGACAGGGTCTCGCTTTATAGTTCAGGCTGGCCCTCAGCTCACTATGTAGTTCAGGCAAACCTTGAACTCAGCAGTCCTCCTGTCTCTGCCTCCCGAGTGCTGGGATTACAAGCATGAGCCCATCACGCCCAGCATTGTGGGGTGTGGCACTGATTGTTGGTGGGCGTGAGTCAACACACTCAATATCATATTATTGTATGTGGTTACCGGCATCGAGCCAGGGAACTTGCACTTGCTAGGCAGGCATCTGAACCACTGAGCTAAATATCTGGCCCAAATGGTACATTTTTATTACTTTTGATCTGTGTCTGTGCACCTATCAAGATGCATTCCTGAAAATTTCTGTACACTTCCAACCTGTTGGTTCTTAGCATGTGCATATGAGTTTGCATACATGTGTACATGTATGCACACACACAATGGTCTTCTGACTTCTCTAAGTAAAAATTAGTTTTCCTGTTTCAGAAACTAATGTAAAATCATGCCGTGTGTATTTTGTAAGGCATGATGACTTTTTTTGCGGGGGGGTACCAGGAGTCAAACTTGGGACCTTGCACTTGCGAGGTAGGTGCTGGAACCAGTCATAGGCTGCCTGGCCTATGACTTCTTTTCTTCAGTTGTTAGATTCATGCATATTGTTTGTATCATCAGTTTTGTTCCTTTTTATTACTGAGTAGTATTCTATTGTATTCTGAATTGTAAGATTCATGTGTTTGGGATATAGGCCATTTGTTATATATGGCCTATATATATTTTGCTAATACCATATCCTAGTTTTGGCTTGCAGATTATCTTAATATCTCTTGATAAGAATTTTTATTCAAATATCATTTGTTAAATTTTTGTTTTATAGTACTACTTTCATTATTCTAAAGAAATCTTTCTTTTATATCATAAATATATCATGTTCTCTAGAATTGTTTTTAGAAGCTATCTGTATACTTGTAGTTCAATTTTTTTTTTTTTTTTTTTGAGACAGGGTCTCGCTTTGTAGTTCAGGCTGGCCCTGAGCTCACTATGTAGCCCAGACAAGCCTCAAACTCAGCAGTCCTCCTCTCTCTGCCTCCCCAGTGCTGGGATTACAGGCCTGAGCCACCACACCTGGCTCAATTGTATTTTTTAATCTATGATCCTTTTCAACTAAATTTTGAAGACTAGATTTTAGAGGATATTTTAGGATGTTATACTAAATGTAATATAAAACTTCTCTAATATTTAAACATGATCTAGTTTGCATTTTGGAAAAATATGCTTTATGTTTTGTGGATAATGGATTAAAAAGAAGCCATGGACAACTCTGGAAGACCAGTTTGGAAGCACTGCAGTTATCCAAGCACAAGATCACTCTAATTGGCCTAGGGTAGTGACAGTGGAGGTGGGGAAGAGACAGAGGAAGGGAGGGGTAGTTGAGGAAATAGATGTAGTTGGTAACTGGTGGCTCACGCCTGTAATCCCAGCATTTGGGAAGAGGCAGGAGGATTGCTCAGTTCGAGGCTTGCCTGGGTTACATAGTGAGCTCAGGGCCAGTCTGAACTACACAGTGAGACCCTGTCTCAAAAAAAAAAAAATAGATAAAATGTTTGAGTTAGCCTCCATGTTTTTATTTGATTTTATGTTCCTTTTCAGTAAAAAAAAATCAGATGCATGTGATATGTCATCTAGTAAAGTTATACACATTTAGCTGTTAGAAGTAATTGTGACATAATCCCAAATAATTATTCCTCTTAGATATTTCTTGATTAGCATTCATCGGCTGAAAGGACACAGAGATAGCTGTTAATGATTATAAAAAGAATGGCAATAATAAAATATCTAATGACCCTTAAAATGAAGACAATGTTGCCAAATGTGAAAACAAAGAATGCTGCATTTAATGAGCTATGTAAATATGTGATATTAATGTTCTCTTTTATTAGAGCTTCACATTATAAATTAGTTCCCATTGTATCTATATCAGAAGGAAAAGAAAGTGGGTAGTTCAGTCACTTGCTGAATTATTTTCTTTTAAATTAGCGGGACGAAAGAGGCTTCATTGGTCAAAGATTTTCTTAAGCTGTCTCATGTTCATATATCACTGGAAGCATGTGCAATTATGGAGTGTATACCGTGCTTTTAGATTCCACTCACTGCCAGTGATATATTTTTTGAAAGATACGTGTCAGAAAAGCAGTCTATTAATTTAATTCTTCAAATGAGAGTTTTTCTGCTATTTCCTTAATTTTAGAAATATTACAATTCGAAATATTTTTTTTTTGAGTCAGGGTCTTGCTTTGTAGTTCAGGCTAGTCCTGAGCTCACTATGAGCCCAGGCAAGCCTCAAACCTAGCAATCCTCCTGCCTCTGCCTCCTGAGTGCTGGGATAATAGGCGTGAGCCGTCACCACATCCGGCACTGTGGTGTGTGGTATTGATTAGTGGTAGGCGTGAGTCACCATGCCCAGCAATGTATGTGGTTACCAGGGATCGAACTCAGGACCTTGCGCTTTGCAAGGCAGGCGCTGGAACCACTGAGCTACATATCCAGCCCCTCAAAATAATTTCTAAATGTGAAAGTCTGTACTTTTAAAATGAGACATTTAAATTTTAGTGACTTTGAATTAGCTTTATTAACTGATAGTTAATTTTAGAATTATTTTTAATAAATTCATGATTTTAAATCTCTTAAAGGCAAAATGCTTTCCTGTAAAGTAGAATTTTTTAGTTCTTTCATATTAACTTTAAATATCTACTTTCAAACCTATGGGATACATTATAAAATTTTTATTCTAAGAAGCCTTACAAATATTTTTGGTAATAAAATGTGCTTATCACTTTCATCTAAGGAAAGAACGGGGCTTTCTAGTCTTCAGACATTATTTCTGTGAAATTTGAAGTAATTCTTGTAAGACGTTGCTTGACTGGTGGCCATCAGTAGGAAGGAGAAGACAGTTTATCAAAATGCAGTTAAGGCCGGGCGTGGTGGCTCACGCCTGTAATCCCAGCACTCGGGAGGCAGAGGCAGGAGGATTGCTGAGTTTGAGGCTTGCTTGGGCTACATAGTGAGCTCAGGGCCAGTCTGAACTACAGTGAGACCCTGTGTCAAAAAAAAAAAAATGCTGTTAAGAATGACAGTCTAGACCAGCTTCATGCTCTGTAATGGTGGGTGATTTGTACTGACCTTGTCTGGAGTCCACTTTCTTCATTTGGCCAGTAGCAGTTACAGTGCTCACTTCATAGAGATTTAAGTTTTTTTTTATAGAGAAAGTATACATACCATGATATTTAGCTCAGAGAAGATGCTCTGAGAAATGTTATCTTCCATCTTCACCTTACCTTTCTTGATTTATCTTAATTCTTTTTTTTTCTTTTTTGAGACAGGGTCTTGCTTTGTAGTTCAGGCTGGCTCTGAGCTCACTATGTAGCCTAGGCAAGCTTCGAACTCAGCAATCCTCCTGTCTCTGCCTCCCGAGTGCTGGGATTACAGGCGTGAGCCACCAAGCCCAGCACTGTGATATGAGGTATTGATTGTTGGTGGGCGGGAGTCTCCACGCCCAACATTGTATGTGGTTACCGGGGATCGAACTCAGGACCTTGCGCTTGCGAGGCAGGCACTGGAACCACTGAGCTAAGCCTCCGGCCCGATTTATCTTAATTCTGAAATAAATTTTAAATTAATTAAAGTCAATTTTTAAGAAAAGTGCTGACACCATGGGAAATATATTTAGGTGAATGATTGCAGTAAATAAAAAAATGAATCTTTTTCATTCCATCAAATACTTGAGGAAATATCTAATTTGTTTCTTGTAACTTGGATATGTGTAGCCCAAGCACTGTATGTGTTTTTTGATGCTCTGACCCTTTCTGCATCTTAGGGTAAAAGTGGAGTAAGCAGCCTGTTTATTCTAATGTATATACTTGTCTGAGATTATATTTGACCTTAAGTATTTCTCGAATAGATTTTAACATACTAGTATTAGGTTCAGAACTTTGTTTTATTAGACTTATCAATATTGTGTGGGTGTGGCCAGGATTGGATAAATGAGTAAAAGATTTTCATCTTTTAATCAAATTATAACTATGTATTCTTAGAAAAAAATAGTTATGTCACTTCATGAAGACTTGGGTTATTTTTAATGATTGATAAGTTTTTTCTGCCATTGAGCATAAGGTTACTGCTGACTTTTTAGTGTCACAGTACCTTGTGATAGTTTTTCTACAGAGTTTAACTGTGTATTCAGGTTTTTTTTTTCCCTGTGCTTTTCACAGGATATAATCTGTAAAAATAATGTAGGCAGAATTCCTTTAGAATTTCCTAAATGCTACTAGCGTGTTATAAGAATTGGTCAGTTTCATCGTCTCCTTTTGTCAATCTTGATCGGAGCTTGCTGAGAAGTCTATAAGCCTGCATGTGCCTGGCAACTGTTACCTAGTGACAGTTTCAGCTGCAGTAGCCATTGGCTGTGTTGTTGATTGGGGCAGGAGCACCGAGTCACCTTTCTGATGGTGAGTTCTGCATCAGCTCAGGATGAGGAGGAGGAGCAGAGCTTGGGCTCAGGTGGAGGCAGGCATGGCATTGAGAGATTGTGAAGAATCTACCGGCAGCATCCTGGTAACTGCATCACAGTAAATTGGACTTCTGAATCAAGCAGCCTAGCCTAGCCTAGCAGCTGCTAAGAGTGAATGTAGGTGAGAAGCATTACCTTATTCCTGTAACAAGAGGACTATTTTGTGATCAGTGAAACTAAGAATGTCAAAGAAATATCTTGTGGCTGTTACAGAAGGATTTCCCTGAATGATGTGGTAATGCTCCAGAAAATAACTTTCAGAAGAATGTTTTCTATTAAGCTGCTGCATTGTTCCTGAAGGAAATGTTTTTATTTTTACTGTGTGCTCTTTCTTCAAAAGCAATGACAACAAAGACTGATCAGAGACTCTTTGAAATGCCTGTACTTTAAGGGGGAAAATAAAAGACTTTTGGCAAATGTTAACCGGATATAAGAATGACCTTGGAAGCCTTTTGGATGGATTTTATTCTGCCAGCATTTCAGTATTTCAGAGTCAAGGATTTAAACTCATCTTGATGTTTTGAGGTATTTTACAGCAAGTGTATCTCAGAACCTACCTAATGGCCCTGATATTAATTGAGCACTTTCTCAAGATAGAATACAGAAATAGAAGAGGCATTTTTTTAACATGTGGCGGCTACACAATTGCAAATATAATAAACAAGGTAATTTTCCACTTTCAGAAGATTTAATTGAAGTGATAATTCATTGTGTTAATAATCTAATGGAAATAGAAAGGTATAGAAGTATATGAAACCTACTAGAAATAAGTAATAAATAATGGTTGTATTTGTAGTCAAATAAGCTCAGTGCATAGGAAAGTTTCTGTTTTCTCAATTTCATTTATATTTGCATGTGTGTGGGATATGGGTGTATGGCTATAAAGAAGTGAAATAACTTTAAGCAAAATGCTCCATTATAAGGAAAACAGTATATTAAATAATGAAAGTTATTTTCAGGTGTAGATGCTGAAGATAATGGCTAAAAAGATTTCATTTTCAAAGGGAGGAAGTATACATTACATGGCTGTTAGTAGCACCCATAACTGTAATTGACTACCTCGTGCTCCTCAGAAATGCTTAGAAATACATGCAGAATTAAAACTTAAGGAGTTAGCATATTGTTCTCAGGTGTTAACCTATTAACTCCCTTGTTAATTTCTCGACTAGAAATAAACCTTTTTTTTTTTCCTCAGGAGAGTTATAGGGCAGTCTGAAGTCTGTTACCCATATTCTGCTCCTTTGTGCCCATATAAAGATGAGTTTTGGAATTAACCACAATAGGATTTTTCTTACATTTAAAAAAATCAGAAATGGATCACAAAGTTGACCTATCAGCATCAGACCTGAACTGAGCCCAAGGACACTCTTTGCCACAATGAACTTTCTCTTAGCTTTCCAAAGAAATCTGAGATCTTAATTATTTAAATTCTAAAATATGAATGCATTTCTCATCACTGATGAAGCAGGAAGCCTGAGATAATTGAGACTTTTTCTTTGCTCTTCTTTTTCTAGTTGATCCCTAAGAAACTACCTCTCCTAGGAGAGAAAAACAGCCCCCACACAGAAGCTTTCCTTTTCTTGGCAGTTTTATTTTTCTTTTTACAGGTATACTTTTTCATATCACAAAGTAATAAATCTGCAGTATTTTCTGTAGAAGTGCCTGTGCTGCAAAAATTCCTTGAGAGCACCTGAGGAAGCTAATCAGAGACCTCTTTTCACCTTTCTAGCTTACCCTCTTCTCTTGCCCCCAAAGCTGAAATGTGTCAGTGGTGCACTGAGGGTGTGGAAGAGACCTGAGCGCTCGGGGATGCTCAGCGGTGGCAGCAGCTCTGACTCGGTCTGTCGGAGCAGGTGCTGAGGCACTGGTGTACACAGTTTAGCAGATGCTGGGAAGGGCGCCTGCTTGCTGGAGCCAAGACTGCAAGTTCCTCTAATTCCAAGCCATGAATGAATCCAAGGGGACCGAGTGGAAGACCCTGAACATGAGCAGTGGGACTGTGAATGTGTCGGAACGTCACTCTTGCCCGCTTGGATTTGGTCACTACACTGCAGCGGACGTCTGCATCCTGGAGACAGTTGTTATCGTCTTGCTAACGTTTCTAATCATCGCTGGGAATTTAACAGTCATCTTTGTCTTTCACTGTGCTCCTCTGTTACATCATTATACTACCAGCTACTTTATACGGACAATGGCATACGCGGACCTCTTCGTTGGAGTGAGCTGCTTGGTTCCTACTCTCTCACTTCTTCATTACTCCACAGGTGTCCACGAGTCACTGACTTGCCAGGTTTTTGGATACATCATCTCGGTTCTAAAAAGTGTTTCTATGGCGTGTCTTGCTTGCATCAGTGTGGATCGCTATCTTGCAATAACCAAGCCTCTTTCCTACAATCAGCTGGTCACCCCTTGGCGCCTGAGAATTTGCATTATTTTGATCTGGATCTATTCCTGCCTAATTTTTTTGCCTTCCTTTTTTGGCTGGGGGAAACCTGGTTACCATGGTGACATTTTTGAATGGTGTGCCACCTCTTGGCTCACGAGTGCCTATTTTACTGGCTTTATTGTTTGTTTACTTTATGCTCCGGCTGCCTTTGTTGTCTGCTTCACTTACTTTCACATTTTCAGAATTTGCCGACAGCACACCAAAGAGATAAATGACCGAAGAGCCCGATTCCCCAGCCATGAGGTAGATGCTTCCAGAGAAGCAGGACACAGCCCTGACCGACGCTATGCCATGGTTTTATTTAGAATAACCAGTGTATTTTACATGCTGTGGCTCCCCTATATTATTTACTTTCTTCTAGAAAGCTCCCGAGTCTTGGACAATCCAACACTGTCCTTCTTAACAACCTGGCTGGCTATAAGTAATAGCTTTTGTAACTGTGTTATCTATAGCCTCTCCAACAGCGTTTTCCGGCTGGGCCTCCGAAGACTTTCTGAGACAATGTGCACATCTTGTACCTGTGTGAAAGACCAGGAAGCACGAGACCCCAAACCTCGGAAACGGGCGAATTCCTGCTCCATATGAATAGACTTAGACAGTAAATCAAATGTAATCTGACAGTGGGTTTGGATTGTATTCTTCATTCATCTGGAAAGTTGCCAAGGGAGAAATATTTACTGGAATAGTTTACTGTAAAATGAAACATGACGCTAAAGATCTCTTTTTTAAACCTTTGTCATGGAGATGCCTATGCCTAAAGGAAAGGATGTGTATAGGGTAATCTCATGAAGAATTAGAGTGAATGAATGTAAATGTGCAGCAGTAAGAAAAATTCAGTACTAAGGGTGAGAAAAGTATCTCAAGGCTTCTGTAGAATGTACGCAACCCTGTTGACACTTCTGTTTTTCTGTCTGTACTCTCTGCCTCTGTTTTGGTCTCTCATTCTGTCTCTTTTCAGTCTCCCACCTTCTGTGTTTGTTGAAATTATTTGCATAAATTGTTCTGTACAGAAAAATGCTGCATATTATATATGTAGCCAAGTATAACCTTTTGTTTCTAATTGTACTCTTAAACACACTAAGGTACAACCCATGAGAGATTTCTTCATGGCAGATGCACAGGAAGCACTGATCATTTTATGATCTGTCACACAACCTTTTTGTTCATGTTTTTATAATTTTCTCTGCAGCCCAAATTTTCTGCCGCAAACAAACCCTGTTTTGTTCTTTCTGGGTAAAATGACTTAACTCTTCTCTCATTTTTCTAACAGTTTATTACTTTTAATTTTTCCCCATCTAAATCTTGCAGTATCTTACTCCTGAAGTGTCTTAGCTAACAAAAGAAACTTAATGTATAAAGCAATCATAATAATTAATAATTATAATTAATAATGATAAATTAATTATTAATAAATTAATTAATTCCTTCCAGTAATTCCATGTAGTCACCTATTGAGGAGACTGGGTCAAATATTTTTAATGGGTTTTGGGAATAGTTTTACCTTATTTCTTTGAAGTTAGTTCATGTGCCTAACGTGGTGTCTTTTCTTCTGTAGTAGAGCTTTGTTTTTAAAAGAAAACCTGCAAGTAATTCTAACTCAGATGCAGAATACTCAGTAGTGGTGTATTTCTCTTAATGCTACTTCGAATGTCCTTTTTAAAAATTAAACATTAACTTTTTTATGTTTGGTCTGTAATAGCTTACTGTTGTACCCACTAGTTATTTGTGTGATACTCATTTGCACATAGTATACTTTTAAAGCAAAGTCTCAATTATATTATGTGGTCTGTGCTTAATGTTTTATTAGCACAATACATAACTTAATATTGTTTGAATTGTCATCATTGGGGAAAGTATATATAAGAACCTATTTTAAAAAGAAAGTACTTATATGAAGTTGTTTAGATATTTATATTAGACAAAGCTGCATTCTTAGTGCTGCTGAGATTATATGGTACACTTATCAAATAAAGGTAAGAGCTATCAGTATTGTATTTTATAATGACCTGTTTTCAAATGTAGAGATTAATTTATTTTTCAGTGTGCTGAGATTATATAATAAATTGTCAGGGGTTTAGATGCAGTAAAGTGATATGCTGGTAATTTATAATGAAGCAGGTGTGAGCAGTGGAATAACTGTATTTTCCTTTTTAATTATAAGTTGGAAAATTAACAAAACACTACTGGTATTTTTTCTTCTCAACATTATAATTTTCTTGTTTTATGAAATGTATTTAATGAAATGTGCCAATTACTCTTTAATTTAGAAGCCAACCATGTTCGCAGACTGCTGCTTTGACTTCAGAGGTCCTTTAGTAAGAAATGCCATGCTTTTATTGAGGTTGTTCTGAACCCCTGTGTATTTTTTAAACATATAAGAAAAATTTAAAATAAATAATAGTATTCTATACATCAAAATTTGACTTTGCTTCAGTTTAATAAACATAAAGATCAAGTGTTTACTTGTTTTACACTTTTTCCATAGGGGCTTATTTTATTCCTATTCCCTGCTTGCCACTGAGTCCTTGAGTAAGTTGAAGTGTGCATTTTAAATTCCGACCAGTTCAAGGAAAATACGAAGTTCAAGGCAGCATAGCATTGCTAATTTTTCAGGTACTCTAAACAAAACCTTCAGTATTGTATATATTGGTTGGGAATCAAATTTTGATTCCTTTAGTCTGGATTCAAACATAATTTGAAGAGATTTTTGGATGCTCAAGAAGCTTAAAGCAATGCTTATTGTGTTCTCTTTTTCCTTCTCTCATCATAATGAATAACAAATGTATGCTAGACTCCATGTTAAATTTTACATGTATTATCACACTTAGTCCTCACCACAGCCGTGAGATGCTATTCACATGAGGAAATTAAAGAAAAGTGATGTGCCCAAGGCCCCTGAGCAAGTGATAGAGATTCCTGCACTGCCAGCTTTATATACTTTCTGTTGTGCTCAACTGCTTTCTTTTCAAAGGCCTTCAAGCCTTTTTACCTCTGTTTGTACTTTTTTCCCTACAAAGTTTTTCCGAGTTTTACCTTTTTTTCTAACCTCATGTCTTCTGCTTTGTTACTTGTGGTATCTTTTTCTTTGATCCTGTAACTCTATTTCATTAAATCAGCAACCTGAGACCCTCAAACCTACCAGTTTAGTCCTTAATCAAACTGAAATTCTAGGGCATGGTATCTCCTTGATATTACTTTTGTTCACTTTTGTTAAGTTTTCTTTGAATAGCTTTTTCAAAGCTCTCTGAATTTCTTTTTGATAAAAATCTTTTGAAGGCGAAGAATGGAAAACAAAGACTTCATTGCACTCAAAGGAGACTGAGGCAGGCAATTTCTGAGTTCGGTTCTTTGCTTACTACAGTGACTCATGTGCAGCTGTAGGACAGGAAACTGCTTTCTCTTCACACTTTACTATGTTTAGATATTAAAGTAATACTTACTTTGAAAGTGCGGTGTTTTTGATTACTATGTTTGAAGAATAGGCAGTATAACTTTTTGCTATCATTCTGTTTTATTCTGTAGTAATTGTCCAGTTTGGATATAAATGATAGTAAAAATAATGCTGTGTTCTATCACTTATGGATCTGCGATTTCTGTAGTTTGTTCTAAAGTTACACAGTATTGAAAAGGCTTTATAACCTATGAGCATAAGAAACCTGGGGTGAAATCTTGGCCCTCCTAACCTGTTTGGCCTTAGGTAAGATACTGAATGTTCCAAAATGTCAGTTTTGTTATTGCTGAATAGAGTCAGAGGCTTGTTCCTCCTGTTCAGATGGATTTGAAGACTAAATGAGATTTTTGTAGCCTGTGTGCTCAGCATGGCTCCTTGCACAGAGAAAATGTCCAGACTGTGGTGCTGCTTTTCCATCTCTCTGAGTGTCCTACGTATTACATCACAACCTAAATATCACTGATTCTAATTTAAACAGAATTAATTCATTGATCATTAATGATTTCCAAAACATCTCATTTTCCACTTTCAAATCCATTATACCCAGATGTTTTTCCAATATAGAAATATAGATGTTTTACATAATAGAACAGTTCCATAATTTCTGTAAGTCATCCTTGTTGATTTTAGAAATTTTGATTTCAGTTTATTTTCTGCTTTAGGGTAAATAAGGGTAACAGAAGTTTTAAAATGCCAAAATATACTGTATGAATTCAGGGCGATAGCATTACCTTAATTGTGAAGCACAAAAGTAGTCTAAATTTTAGTCTCTTCTCTAAAATTCAAGGCATATTTTTGAACAAAATGTAGAGATAGCAAGAGATAATGCATTGTCTGAGAGTATGCTCTGACAAAAAGATAGCACACACATACACACATGTAAATGGCAACTTGAAATTTAAAGTAGGTATTACTAGATTACACATTTTATGTTAATAGCACCTTCTTACTTTCTCCATTTAGTCTCAGAAATTTCATAATTAAGTGCTAAATTGATAAAATTGATATTATAAATAATGAATTTGGAGAAGAATAAAAGATAATTTGGTAAGGAATAGGTAAAGAAATACTACTTTTAATATAACAATCTACATTAAATTTGGCTTTCAAAATTTTATTTTGGCAAAAATAAGATTCAAAATTCTATTTAGAATTATTAAAGTAACCTGTTTCAAAGTAGAGTATAATATCTTATATAACAAATAACTTCAGTATAATTCATCACATCGTTCTTGTAAAATATTCCTCTCATTAATTATTTTATAATCTTAAGTTATGTAGCAGTTAAAAGTATAAATAGATGTACATTCACATCTCTTCTTTGTTTAAGGTAAATTTTGAGGAAAAACTTAACATCCATCAAATTAATCTTATCTCACTCTACACTTCCATTGTTCTAAGACAATGTTTACAAAAAAAAACAAACCAAAACAAAACAAAAAACTTAGGAAATATACAAGTTCTTTAAACTGTACTGAATTTTTTTTTGTTTGTTTTTTGTTTTTGAGACAGGGTTTCGCTTTGTAGCTCAGGCTGGCCCTGAGCTCACTATGTAGCCCAGGCAAGCCTCGAACTCAGCAATCCTCCTGCCTCTGCCTCCTGAGTGCTGGGATTACAGGTGTGAGTCACCACGCCCAGCTAAACTGTACTGAATTTTTAAGTACATTTATTTGAAAACAATCTAGAGAATTGAATTTTAGAAATTCCCATTCAGAATGTGATAAAACTAAATGGTCTTATGCTAACTTCAATTATTTTAATTATCAACTTCATATCTAACTTTGCTCTCTTAAATGAGATTTAATAATTATATTTGAACAAACCACTAACATTTATTAGAGAACTTTAACTTGATTTATTTTTATAGACTTGGAATCAAGGGATCATACAGAGCAAATAAATTTGTGTGTGTTGGTGTTATTTATTTATTTAGGTTTTTTTTTTTTTTTTTTTTTCCCTCCCTTGAGATAGTCTCGCTTTGTGGTTCAGGCTGGCCCTGAATTCACTGTGTAGCCCAGGGTAGCCTCAAACTCATAGCAATCTTCCCGAGTGCTGGAATTACGGGCGTGAGCCACCACACCTGGCTGGTGTTTTAATGTTTCACTTCTACCGAAATTACAAATGTGGGCAAGCACCACATTCACAATTTGCATTCACTGTTGGGGTTTACTTTTCATTCTATTTAAAGTTACAAATTTTTAAAGAAAATGTATTAGTGGACAGATTCCTGGAATTACAGAGGAGAAATCATTATCTAGGTTTTTATCCATACACCAGAAATTTTCCTTATATTTGGAACTATTATGTATTACAAACATATACCAGATAAATAGTTGGGTGGAGGGATGGATGGATGGATGGATGGATAGATGGATGGGTAAACAGGTAGATAAAACAGTGAGAATTAAGTCATGTCATATACTTGTACAAATTCTCAATGTTAAGTGTGATCATGATATGGAGATAAAATGTACCAATAAAGAATTCAATTAAAAATAAATAATAAAACTTATTAGATTCCAAAGTATCATTCTTGGATGAAATTGCCCATGACATTTTGGAATCATAATTGGGTCCATTCAGGTGATTCACTGTACCATGAAGAAAGTAGACAGACTAAGAATAAATAGAATGCTTTGTTTTTAATGATTGCCAAAGGATTTTTAAAGAAGGAGTGATTATTGATTTCAGCCTGACTGATCCTGGCCTCAGGAAGATCTTTGACATATCGATAAAAACCTAGATATTGATCCTTTTCTATGACTTCAGTGCTTTATCAAGTGAATGCTGTCAGTGAAACACAGATCTACTCTTAAGTAGTTTTTACCTCTGTAGTTAATCTACATACTGTTTTTTTCTATTTGTGTAAAATTCTGTGTACATAAAATTTATTATCTTTATTCATCTAATATGTATCATTTTACTTTTAAATATGGAGTCAGTAACAACTTTGGATTTAATCATTAAATATTAAAAGGATTTGTTGAACTCAGTAGCAATTTTATAGTCTTAACGATTTGATTAACTTGTAAAGCAACAAGCCTCCCTTGTAGTATTTTTTTTTTTTTTTTTGCTTTTTGAGATAGGGTCTCGCTTTGTAGTTCAGGCTGGCCCTGAGCTCACTATGTAGCCCAGGCAAGCCTCGAACTCAGCAATCCTCCTGTCTCTGCCTCCTGAGTGCTGGGATTACAGGTGTGAGCCACCACGCCTGGCCCTTGTAGTATTTCAAGAAGCAGTAAAACAAAACTGTAACAACAGAAGATTTAGCAGTATTGAATTATGTTTATATGCAGTTCTAAAGTGTATGTTTTAGAAGAGTATATACTTCTACATTGATGTATATATTATCAATAAGTTCTCAGTAATTTATAAGTTAGAATATGAGTAAATATAGTCATACTCATGGCTAAGGTTTATCATAGTAGTAGGAATTTTATATTTTGATGTTGGCAACTAATAAGTGAAAATATAAAGGACTTTCAAATGAGTCTCAATTGATTTTTACCCCAAATTAAGCAGTTTAAAAAACCTTAGTGATTCACTTAACCACACGTGTTAAATAATTATATATTAATTATTGCCTTGGTGGTTACTGTTGTTTAAAAGTAATCCATCAGAAAATTGTTTCCTCAGGTTCAGTAATGAGTGAGAAAATGAGTAAAGATCTTAACGTTTATCTTGACTATACACTTCAGTATTTCATTAGAATAAAAGGAAACAATTTTCGTTCAGAGTAAAAACACATGTATGTGCACTAAATACTGTTCGGAATCACTGAACTAGTGAAGCCATTATTTGAACTCACCTTTAACAATTTATCATGTTTTTAAAAATTGAATTCTTTATTGGTACACTTTATAGACAGCTCACAATCACACTCAACATTGGGGAATTTGTACCAGTATATCACAAGAGTTAATTCTCATTCTTACCTATATCCTACCCCACCCCTCAACCTTCCACTCCCTATATGCATGTGCTTTCTTTTTTTTTTTAAATCATATTTATTCTTTTCCCTCATTACTTTCCCCTACTACATTCCTTTTGAATATTTCCTATTTCACAGAATCTATCATACATTCTAGAACTCATTTACATACACAGGTTATCATCTGTTTTTCTAAAAAATGCATAGCATAATGTCATGTAAATGGTATATTAAAAGATAGTAAATAATGGTATTTCTGTTAGTTTGATTTTAAATGAAAGACTTCAAAGAATCGCCAGGACTTCTTCCCCTTTTCAGAAGTCAATGTAGGGTTGTAAGAGAAGACCAGAAGGATAGAAATCCTTTGAGTGGAAAGACAATGTGTCATGGTATATACTCAACAACTGCCCTTTTCCTGTTTAGGACCTTCTAATATCTGACAACTCTGTAAAAGGGTTACTTTTAGCTAATCTTGTAAAAATGTTTTTAAATTCTGCCTCTCCTAATTTGTCTTTTTTTGTGTAACTTTCTTTTTTTTCTCTTTAATTGTGATTCTTTTTTATCTTAATTTTAATCTTTAAAGAAATATTGCTCTTGAAGGAAATTTGAGGGAACATTTAAAGCTAAAACAACAAGTCATGCATAGTTTCTGTGGCCATGTATAATTAGTTATGTTACCAATTGTTTTACCTTTTTTTCTTCTATTTGCCCTTTATGGTGTAGGGATTTTCTAAATGTTGAGGTTTTAAAATATATTTATATTTTTTTTCATATTCATGCTGTTTTAAAAATTTTTGTAAAATTATTCGTATTATTTTCTTACATTTTTAAAGAAAAAATACTAAGTCACAATGTATGAAGATATTTTAAGATTATTTGTACTTTTTGCCAAATTGCTTTCGAAAAGCAATGTGTTAATTTATTTTCATACCAGTAATGTATCAAACTGCAGTGTTTTGTAACAAACTTGCCAGTATCATTTCTATATTAATGAATAAAGGGAATTTAAAAATAAAACTGAAGTTATATTAAACAGGATGAATCTGTAAAGTTTTAAACAGAATTGTCCCAAATTCTTTATTTCAAAATTCATTGAGTTTAGACCACCCTCTCATTTCTATTAACTTAACATTTGCTCTGCACTCCCTCTGTTGTTTAAGGCCATGTATTATTATTATTATTATTATTATTATTATTATTATTATGTGTTTTTTTTGAGACAGGGTTTTACTTTGTAGTCCAGGCTGGTCCTGAGCTCACTATGTAGCCCAAGCAAGACTTGAACTCAGCAATCCTCCTGCCTCTGCCTCCCGAGTGCTGGGATTACAGGTGTGAGCCACCACGCCTGGCACTGTGATATGTGCTATTGATTGCTGATAGGTGTGAGTCACCAAGCCCAGCATTGTATGTGGTTACTGGGATCGAACTCAGGACCTTGCACTTGCGAGGCAGGTGCCAAAACCACTGAGCTAAATCTCCGGCCCCCCATGTATTATTTTGAGAACAGTGAATTCTGTCAATGCTGTCTTCTCATTAGTGCTGCCATTAGCATTGTGTATTCCCTTTGATTTTATGTATGCTACACTTTGAGAAGACCTTTGAAGGTTATGCACATGCTTCCGCATCTGTTGCATCTGGTGTAACAGCGACATCCATCCTGGCCTCTCCAAATAAAGCAGGTTCTTTGCCTAAGGAGGGAAATGCCTTGAGGTGTATGTCCTTGAAGAGTTTGTGGATAGAAAGGGTTTACTTGCTAAGGACTGAGGCTTGGGCTTGACACTTAGGATTTCCCTAACCTGCAGAAGGACAGGTGTGATTTGTATAGCGGTAACTGAAGGATGGTAAACAACTGAGTGGCTTTCCCACTTTGTAGAAGTCATACCTGATATGAAAATGTGAAAGTCTCCAGAGAAGGCATTCCTTCAGGTCTGTGTCTTTTCTTCTCATATCTTCTACGTCTCTATAGTTTTACCTCAGTATGCTTCTTGTATGCTGATTACTGGACTGTTTGTTGAGCTGGATGCAAACACTTTGTATATAGTGAGCCTGTAGTTTTGAACTGAATTTAACTGTAAGAATTAATCACATTTCTTGAGTTTCTTCCCACTCATCCCTTTTCTTCCAACTCGGTGGAGGGTGTAGATGGCTGAAAAACCTTTTTCTCCTGTCTTTTTGTTATGTTAAATGGAGATGATACAGAAAATAATATTTTGTCAGAGTGAATTATTTAATATAGCTATCTACTATCTGCTATATATAATAATAGTTGATACTTTTAAAAAACATTTTATCCAGGCATGGTGGTGCAAATCTGTGGCCACAGCCCTCAGGAGGCTGAGGCAGGAGGCTGGCTATGAGTTTGAGGCCAGCCTGGGACAACCAGCCTGAACTACATAGTGGGATGCTATCTTAAAAAAACAAGAAAAATTTTTAAAAAGTCAATTTTTCACATTATTATAGTTTGGATCTGGAGTTTCTCACAAAAGACCATGTAAACAGCATGGTGCATGCTCTCAAAAGGAACAGTGAGACCTTGCCTCTTTTCTTTCTGGCTTTTTGCTGCCATAAAGTGAGTGGTTTCTTCCACCACATTCTACTGTTGTGACATCCTGTTTTTCCACAGGATAAAAAGCAATAGTCAGTTGACGATGGACTGAAACCTCTCAAACTTTAAGCCACAATCAAACTTTTCTTCTTTTAAGCTGATTATCTCAGGTATTTGTTTTAGTAATGAAAAGTTGGCTAGTGGCTATATTATATTTTCTCCCTAAACTTGTCCTTGTTTGGTAGAGTTGGCTCAGTCATTCCAGTCTTTATGAAACTTTGCTGTGTTGTAGTATGTTCATCAATCTGTAAATTTGCCATCTGCAAATGTGATATTCTTTAATGTAAAACCTAGATAAATTATTTAAATAATTTAACAATCCCAAACTCTGTCTTTCTTTGGTGTTCCCAAGACCAACTCTATGTTGGAAGGAGTTTATAATATTTAGCATATAATCACAGTCATGGCCAGGATTCACTACAGCAGAAAGATATAAAGCCAAATTCATAAAGGGAAGCAAGTGGAAGAATTTTAGTCCTCTTCCAGTGGAATCCCATGACACTCACTTAATTCTTCTAGAAACAAGTCATGACAACATATGCAAAGTGTTGTGTACCAGCAAAGCTCATTAGAGACTTGATATCCACTGTTTTTGTTGAGGTTTGATCATGCAGGTCGTCTCTTCCTAGAACCTGCCAAAATTCAGATGTAAGGAAATCAAGTGTTTAACATAATCTGTATTTTGCACAAACATTCAAGGCATAGTGAGTCACCTTTTCCTTTTAGATAAAGTTTTATATCAGTGTAGGGAACCACTTATGGCTGTGTTCCTAACAGCCTTACAACTAGGCTGTTCTAAGAATAGGTGGACCAAGCCTGCTGTATTGAGCATTTTCTATACATTATCTATAGTGTGTTTTAGGGTATTAGTGTGGTACACATCAACCTGAGTCATTCAGTTTTGTTTTCTCAGAAATAACTGTGAATACCTTAGATCAACTCTAAGAAATAACTTTTTTTTTTTTTTTTGTGAGACAGGGTCTGACTTCTTTTTTAGTTCAGGCTGGCCCTGAGCTCACTATGTAGCCCAGGCAAGCCGCCGTGAACTCAGCAATCCTCCTGTCTCAGCCTCCCGAGTGCTGGGATTACAGGCATGAGCCACCACGCCCAGCACTGTGGTATGTGGTATTGATTGCTGGTGGGTGTGAGTCACCATGCCCAGCACTGTGTGTGATTACCGGGATCGAACTCAGGACCTTGTGCTTGCGAGGCAGGCGCCAGAACCACTGAGCTAAATCTCTGGCCCAGAAATAACTTTTTGATGAAATTAGATTTCTTTTTTTGGTACTAAGCATTAGACTTCTTATTTTTATAGTAATAAACCTTTCGTTTATAATAAACCTTACCACTTCTGTTCTTAGCAATAGTCTCTAGGGTTAATCTCCAGCGCTGCCTCCTCAAAGTACTCAAAATATTTCTGATTAACACATCAAGCACAAAAGAAGATTCTGTAATTTCAGATTATGATAAAGACCATGAAGAAGATAGAATAGGGTTACAAGATAGAGATAGGAAGCTGCTTCTCCTTATACTGGGTTGGCAAACGTCTCATCATTGTTTCCTCCACTATAGCAACATGCATGCCTCCGAGTGCTGGGATTATAAGTGTGAGCCACCACGCCCAGAATTGTGGTATGTGGTACTTACTGATGCTGGTGGGCGTGAGTCACCATGCCCGCTATTATATGTGGTTACTGGGGATCATGCTCAGGACCTTGCGCTTGCTAGGCAGGCTGAACCATCTTTGTCCCAATGCATCATATTTTAATGGCTTGTTTTATATATCTAAAATGTAATGGTTACCCAAACCGTACATATGTGAATAAGGGTACTCTAATAGAGATTGTAAGAGTCTTCTTTGTGAGAGAAATGATATGGTTGTGCTCAAGTTAACAGTAGAGGGTTTCTAATGACATATTAAAACACTTAAAGAGAGCTTTATGCACAAAAAATAAGTACAAATAAGCTGAATTGATATTTAATAATCTGATTTTTGAAATAATACATCCTACTTACTGTTTAATGTTTTATTAACACTGTACATTGGTTGTGTACTCTTGCTAGCATATATATATATATATCTGTATCTATCAAGTCATTCCAACTTTTTCTCTCTAGAGTGGTAAGTCCATGGCCCAAGGACTTTGTTACATCCACTACTCCATTTCTCTCACCTACCCCAGTAGTTCACACATGCTAGATGTTTGATAAGTATTTATAGAAAGAATGACTGCTTTGACTTATCATCAAGATTGCTCATGAGATCATTATTGAAAGGAAAAAAAAATTTATTCAGCTCCAGTCTTGAAACATCTCAGCTGCCTTCACAAGAAACTCACTACCACACAGGCCTCTCACTTTAAAGCCAGGAAAGAACTATATATTGTAGAATGGACCTGATTAAGAAGGGAACATGTACCATTTGTTCCAGGTCTACAAAAGCAAAGCTTACTCTGGTAAGAGCATTTTAATCTAAATGTGTCTTGTGTCTGTAGTCAGTTACTTTGGCTATATGCTAAACTTGCTCTCCAGCCGGGTTGAGTTCATTTATCACTAACTAGCAGAGAATCACTCCTGCATTTGTCAGATACCTGTGAAACGCCCTGGCCCAGCCTACCCCCTCTCACAGAATAGGTGCCTCTTCACATGTTGATCTATCTCCTTTCACTTTCTCTCATCAGCTGGGAACAGTCTCTGAGTTTCAGAGCTTGAATCAAGTGCTCTTAATTTTTAGTGCTTCAGTTTTAGCTCAGAAAAATTTAATTTCTTACATGCATATTCAGTACATATTTGTATCAGAGAGGAAAATGGTAATGCTACATTTTGTATCCAGAGATGGTAATCTTGAATTACTTTTTCAGAAGTAGTATGTTTTTATGGAAGGCTACAAAGCAAAAATAAATGAAAGGAAAAAAACATAGGAGGAAAAGTCTGCAGAGAGGCATCATCAAGCTTTGAATAGTTCTCTCCCAGCTGAGTTACACAGGATGAGCTTAATTCCCCAGCATCCAGTTTGAAAGTATGTGCTGTGTTGTCTGTCAGTGAAGCTTGCATGAGAGTAGGAGTCTACTTTTCAATCAAGAGTCTATCACATAGGCATCCTTGGCTTAGCAAAGTTTTGGACTTTCAGGAAAGTGGTTATTTAGCATAAATGATGTTTTTTATACTTAATTTATATGTTCAGCAAGTCACACTTAGCAGTTAAAGATTTGTGGGAAGTGTCTAGAAATTCAAGTCCCTGATGCCCACAAAGGGCCAGCCTTCTAAGCAGATCTTTCTAAAAATGTCAATCTCAGGCTTGCTATAGTTGACACTTTTTCTGCACAACAATAATTTAGACTAGAAGGAAGCTAGGAAGAGTAACAAGGTTTATATATAACAAACAAAATATAGAGCTGATCATTGTATCAGTTCACTAGATGTATCATAAGGCTATTTCTGACAAGTGTTAAAAAAACAAGCGAGAATAAAGTGAAATGTTGTCAGATCTTTAAGGTTAAAGCATAGGGCAGTATTTTAGGTTATATTTTCTTATAGAGGAAGAATTATCTATACATCCCTTTGGTAGTGAAGCCCTAAAGGTTCAAGGTGGTATAGGTACTTTATAATATATTTTGATCTTAAGAACTACTCCATAATTATTTCTAAGACTTGATAACATTTATTTATATTTCTAATAGATTGCTGCTTTAATATAGATTTGTAAGAGAATGATACAGTAGGAAGATTATTCCTTTTTTTTTGCTTTTTGGAGACAGGGTCTTGCTTTGTAGTTCAGCCTGGCCCTGAGCTCACTATGGTGCCCAGGCAAGCCGCCGCGAACTCAGCAATCCTCCCGTCTCTGCCTCCCAAGTGCTGGGATTATAGGCGTGAGCCACCATGCCCAGCATTATATGTGGTAACCAGGGATCGAACTCAGGTCCTTACGCTTGCGAGGCAGGCGCTGGAACCACTGAGCTAACCCTCCAGCCCCGATTATTCCTTTTCTGTATAACGTTTATTGATACCTTTTCCTCCCCACTGGAGTTGTGTGCGGCATTGGGAATTGAGCCCGAGGCTTTCATGCTGAGCTACATCTCCAGCCCTTTAGTTTTTATTTTGAAATATGGTCTTGCTAAATTACTCAGGCCGGTTTAGAATGTTATTAAAATGAAGAAATTAAAATTTTGATCAGACTCTAGAAGAACTTTATAATATCCTTAGACTGAAAAGTTTTCATGAAACCTGCTCAGAAACAGTCATAATGAAAATGTGAAATGTGTTGAAAATCAAATCTGTTAATTTTCAAGAGAGCCATTTAGGAATTCAGTATTTGTGGAAATCTGTATTCTACTTAAGTGGGCTTTGGTCATATAAAGTGAGGCATGAAAATTATGAAAAGTTCAACATTGAGAACAGTGGTATCCAGGACTATTCTAGAATATTTACTTGAGATTTGAAATAGTTTAAATCTTCAGTTCCACAACATAAAGTTATCTTAAGTGCTTGCCCAGGGTTTTGCCATGTAATAATTGATATTAAACCAGAAAAATACAAAGAAAGATCTACTTCTATTGAATGATGAGTCTGTTGAAAGTTTAATTAAGAAAGAAAAAATACAGTGGTTACATTACAAAGAATTTGTGCTGGTAGCAGTGTTTGTTGTGAAGTTGAGAGGATGCCATTCATGTGGTGTTTTTTACCCAATGAAATATTTTCAAGTAATTAGAAACTTAAGTTTTGTGGTCCTCTCAAGAATGTGAAGAGCTGAGTTTCTTACAACTGAAGTGACAGTACTAGCAAATTTACTCCATTTTCTTTTGAAAATCAAGGGCAGGGCGAAGTTGCCTTGTTATTTCTGTTGTATTTTTTAAATAACAGTTACTATTCTGATACCACCAAACTTTTCCCTAAGGATAACAGGTGAATCTATGATAACAGGAATATTCAAATAGTATTTGATATCTTTTTGATTTTGCCCTATTGAAGTTCTTCATCGCTTGTAGAACCCAGTTGTTGGCCCTGTCTTTCTCTCTTTTGCATTTGCCTTTTGGAAACCTGCTGGTATTTGATGCTTGTGCTGAGAGTGCCATCCATTGGGGGCATAGACAATTCCCCTGGTGGCAGGATTCCCCATAACTCAGCAAATGCTTTTTCTCTACGGAGCTGTGCAGAAGCATGGTGCATTCTGTGTTACTTTAGTAAAAAATCCGCTCTTCTCACTGCACAAAATTGATTTATCATTATCTAGTTTATATAGATTCCTATGCTTTCCTGTTTCATATGCAAGTATCTCAAAGACATTTTTTCTAGCAAATGTTATTTTCACTGTTTTGTTATAGTTATATATTTGGTTGCAGTTAGAAGTGAGAGGGATAAAGACTGTATACTGAAGAGTATCCAGATGATAGAAAGTCTTGATAGTGTTTCCTCTCCTGCACTACTTGTGGCTCTTTCTTTCCTCAGGGCAGTTTCTTATACAAGAGGCTTCTTTTGCTAGTTCGTGGTTTCTGGGCAGATCATGAATTCTTTTTTTTTTTTTTAAAGTTTTGTTTTTTTTTTGAGACAGGGTCTCGCTTTGTAGTTCAGGCTGGCCCTGAGCTCACTATGTAGTCCAGGCAAGCCTCGAACTCAGCAATCCTCCTGCCTCTGCCTCCCGAGTGCTGGGATTACAGGCGTGCGCCACCACACCCAGCTCAGATCATGAATTCTTAAACATCCCGGAGGTAGGCATCATTTAGCTCATATAATTAAATAATGCTGCATTTTAAAAGTTCTTAAGGGTCAGGGATGTACCTAAGTGGTGCCGTACCTACCTGGC
>PVIC010019457.1:0-21534 GCA_004025085.1 Thryonomys swinderianus
CTGGGTTTGAATTAAAATAATAGTGTACCTGTACTGCCTGCTGATCATATAAAGGGCAATATGTGAACTTCCTCAGTTAGTTGCTTTTTACAGTGAACAGTAGGTATAGGAAGGACCTACAGTAGTGCTATGTCTACTGGTAAAAAAGACCAGTCTGGCTAAATTTCACAGGCTGGGCTCAGACTTGATTCTTGTGCCTCTGCTTCCCCGGGTGCTGGAGTTATAGGCATGCACCATGCTGGGATCATCAGAAGGCTTTTTATTTTTATTTATTTATTTATTTTGAGACAGGGTCTTGCTTTGTAGTTCAGGCTGGCTCTGAGCTTACTATGTAGCCCAGAAAAGCCTTGAACTCAGCAATCCTCCTGTCTCTTCCTCCCGAGTGCTGGGATTACAGGCATGAGCCACCATGCCCAGCACTGTGGTATGTGGTATTGAAGGCTGGTGGGCATGAGTCACCATGCCCAGCATTGTATGTGGTTATGGGGATTGAACTCAGGGCCTTGTGCTTGTGAGGCAGGCGCCGGAACCCCTGAGCTAACCCTCTGGCCCAGAAGGTTTTTTTATTTTTTGAGATTGGGTCTTACTATATTGCCTAGGCTACTCTTCCACATTAGCAGTCCTTCTGCCTTAGCTTCCGGAATAGCTGGGATGACAGGCCTCTGTCATGGTCCCTGGTTTTTGGGGTCCCTTTTATAAGGGTGACATCAAAATTACCTGCCTCAGTCTGCAAGTAGGTGGGATTGTAGGGATGTGCCACTACCCATGGGCTCGAATATAGGGCCTTATCACTGAACCACAACTCAGTCTTTTTTTTTTCTTTTCTTTTTTGAGACAGGGTCTTGTTTTTTGTAATTCAGGCTGGCCCTGAACTCAGTATATAGCCCAGGCAAGCCCTGAACTCAGCAGTCCTCCTGTCTCTGCCTCTGAGTGCTGAAATTACAGGTATGAGCCACCATGCCCTGCATTGTGGTATGTGGTACTGATTGTTGGTGGGTGTGAGTCACCATGTCTGGTATTATTGTATGTGGTTACCAGGGATTGAACCAGGACCTTGTGCTTGTGAGGCAGACACTGGAACCACTGAGCTCAAATGTCCAGCTACCTCAGCCTTTTTAAAAATTTGAGATAGGGTCTCTTTATGTAATTCAGGCTGGCTTTGAACTCACCATGTAGCACAGGCTGGCCCAGCTTGTGGTGATTCTCCTGCCTCAGATCCCCACATGCTGGGATTATAGGAATATGTCACCTCACCAGGCTGAGATGCATAATGTGTCCCTTAGTCAACAGCCAATAACCTGACATAGTGTTAAAGAAATAACTTCTTCCAAAATTGGCAGGAAAATTGGCTCATCTGGCTTTGGTGGGGGTGATAAGAAGATGGAATCTTACTTAGGAATTTAAGTGCCTTTTAAAAATGCTGTATTTTGAAGGTTTTCACACATATGTACAGAAAATGCCATGATGAACCTGTTGTGTCTTGAGCCTTTAGAGAATAGTAACATTCTGTTCTTGTTTTATTGATCTATATTCTCTTACTTTGGGGGTTAAGGCAGAATGAATTATTTTGAAGCAATCCAAGGGTGACTGGTGTCATAGAAAATTTATTTTATATGCTAACATAAAACAAGAGTAGGCGTGTTAGTTTCCTATAGCTGCTGTAACAAATTACCACCAACTTGGTAATGCAACAGAAATTAATTTCTCTGAAATCCTAGAAGCTAGGATTCTATTACCTGCTCCAGTGGGTATCAGGGCTTGTTCCTTCTAGGAGAAAATCCTTCCGTTTTTGTTTTCTAGATTCTCTTGCCTGCCTGTGTTCCTAAGCCTGAGGCTGTTCCTCCATCTTCAGAGTCCTCCAGTTTCCCTTCTGTGCTCACGTTGTCTTCTTTCTCACTTCACTGCCTCCTCTGCCTCTTTTTAGCAGCCCTTCTGAGCACATCAGATGAGCCCATATGATCTCTTGTCTGGGGTCCCTAACTACTCCTGCAGAGTGAGGCCAGTTGACAGCTGATGCCCCTTGAGACAAGGAGAGGAGCAGCTGCAGCCAGTTGGGCGTCGGTGCTGTGGGTGTGGCACAAGCCTCAAATTTGACCTTGGCCAGCTGACTGCATGGTCTGCTCCTGGGCCTGGTGCCATTTGTCTCCCTTCCTCAGCTGCTGACTTGGCTTTCTCAGCCCTGGTCTGCCTCTTGTGAGCCGTTAGTGAACTTACTTTGAGTGTCAACTGTGTGCTAAAGGTGAATCTGCCACACTCGAGGCAGTTGTTTTAGTGTTTCGGAGATGAGATTTTGCTGTGTGGTTCAGGTTGGCCTTGAACTTGCCCTCCCCGAGTGCTGAGATTACTGCAGGTATCTGCCAGTGCTCCTGTCTAATGAAGAGTTTTGATGTCTTATCTGAATCAGCTTCTCTGGATTCCACAACACCAGATTCTTCTGGCTCTGATTTTCATTAAATCTTTCCCAAGCTTTGTTTCTCTCTATGTAAATCTTTATGTTATTTTGGTTTTCTTGTTCTTTTTTTGTTTATTGCTTTTTGTAATCGCGGATCGAACTGAGGACCTTGTACTTGCAAGGCAGGTGCCCAAAGCACTAAGCTAAATCTTCAGCTTCTCTATGTAAATCTGAGGAAGTATTTTCATAAAGTACAAGACACAGGCTGGAATTTAGCTCAGTGGTTCCGGGTGCCTGCCTAGCTAGCACAAGATCCCTGGTTCAATCCCCGGTAACCACATACAATGCTGGGCATGGTGACTCATGCCCACCAGCAATCAATACCACATATCACAGTACCAGTTGTGGTTGCTCATGCCTATAATCCCAGCACTCAGGAGGCAGAGGCAGGAGTATTGCTGAGTTCAAGGCTTGCCTAAAGTACAAAGGGAGACCCTGTCTCAAAAAATAATTAAAATACAAGACAGGGCAGTGGAATTTCTGTGTTCTCACTTCAGAAGCCCAAGAATGCTGTAGTGGAGCCCTTGGATAGCTTCTTGCTGGCCTCTAGGTGTTGGTTGAAGGGAGTCAGCTGTTCCCACTTGTGGAAAGGGGGGTTAGCAGCATGGTCCCTTTGGGTCATTGTGAGAACCACAGGTAACACAAGTGCCCGGCACATTGCAAGTCAGGTACGCAATGCCTTTTTCCTTTCACCTGAAGTTCTCATGCTCTAGGAAGGGCTTTACCTCTTCAACCCATCTTTATTTCAGGGTGTTTTGTGTACATTGGCCTGTCCTTTCTGTCTGTTAATTTCCACTAAATAGCCCACAATTTAGATGTCATTTCTTCCCGAAAGCTTCATTTATTTTCTTCCCCCACCAAGTTTAGGTCGTCTCATAACTTGGCACTTGTATTGCTTTCTAACTTGTATCTGTTTTCCCTCACCAGACCTGAGCTTTGGGGACAGGGGCATTGTTTTGTCACTGGAGACACAGAACATGCGTGGCATGGATCAGCTAGGCAGGGCTCATTCTTTTTTTTTTTTTTTTTTTTTTTTGAGACAGGGTCTCGCTTTGTAGTTCAGGCTGGCTCTGAGCTCACTATGTAGCCCAGGCAAGCTTCGAACTCAGCAATCCTCCTGTCTCTGCCTCCCGAGTGCTGGGATTACAGGGGTGAGCCACCACGCCCGGCAGAGCTCATTCATTGAACGTTCTTATTATGAATCTGTCAACTCTGTAACAGGTTATAGTATTTCTTAAGAGTTAAGTGAAGTTTTGAGTATGGTGATGGCCAGGGGGAGGCCAGTGTAAGAAAATACGGTAAATTATTGTCCCAAGTAATTGAGTTTCATTGATGTGAATAGAAATCAATTGTTGAAATTGTTGTTTGCTTTTTCTTTTCTGTTAGAGGCAGAAAAGATGTACATTTTCATGCAAGCTCTGTTAGCCCTTCAGTATCAGGGAAGGCATGCGTGTTTTGAGAAGATTATTTTGTGGACCTTTTATCTTAATTTGATTACTTCTTTCATTGTTTTCTGTAGCTCAGGTTTCTGTGGTGTTTGGCTTTCCAGGGGTAGTTTATCTTAATATTTAACTTTGTCTTTTGGAGAAGCAAGTGAGTCACAAGCCAGAAGCCTTGGGGAGCAAAGCTTCTTGTAGCCATGTGAGGGGCAGGCTGTGCCCTAGCTGCAGGCCTGTGCTGTTTGGGCGGATTCATGCCAAGCCCTCCTGAGGTGACACCCAGCATAGCTGGGTCCTTCCCCAGCAGACCTGCCACCTGGCACCTGGCAGCACGGCTGCCAGTGCTCCAGGGCCACCGACCACCACTGCTGTTGCCCCAGTGAGCAAATATATCTGATTTCGACTATTACGTGATTTTTTTTCTCATGGAAGAGATGGCTTCAAGTTTCTTTCTTGCTTAACTAAACAGGGGCCAGACTTTCACCAGTCATTGCTTTGTTTCCATATGATAGAAGTTGGTAGACTTGCTGTGTGTTTAATATTTGTGTTAAAGGGGGTCCTTTGCTCACATGCTCTCTTTTAGAGCTCACCTTACTTACTGACAGATCTTGTTTTTTCCTGGGGCCTTCATTCTAAGCTACACACTCAGCCTCTTTTTCTCTTTATTGTGAGGTGTGGTCTTGCTGAGTCTCTAGACTGCTGAGGTTATGCTCAAACTTGAGATCTTCCTGTCTCAGCCTCCCAGGTTGCTGGGGTTGCAGGCCTGGGTCACTACATCTGGCCATCACTGACATCATCATCATTACCATCAGTTTATTTTTTTGTACTCATGATTGAACCAAGAGACTTGAATTTTTTGTTTGTTTTTGCAGTACTAGGGATTGAATTTAGGATCTCGCGCTTCCCAGGCAGGTGCCAGGTCTGGCACCACTGAGGTATATCCCCATACTTCTGTTTTTTATTTTAAAGTAAGGTTTTTCTAAATCAGCTGTGCTGGTCTTGAATTGTGAGCCTCTTGCCTCAGCCTCCACATTTGTGCAGCCACACTCAGCTTTTAGTTTTTTATTTCCCTATTTTTATTTTCCCATCGTAGATATTATGAGAAATGTTGTGTTTGTGAATTGCTTCATCCTTATTCACATCTGAAAAATTATGATGGATGTATTTGTAGGATATATACACATATCCATGTATCCCTGCTAATAACTTTGTGCCCTCTCAAGGGTCCAGTCCGCGACGCAGGGTTAGTGTTGGGAACCTACACTTTGTTCTCTTCCTCTCTCCTCCCACAGTGAGGGGCTCTTCTGACCTGTCCTGCTCATAATGACTTGCATTGAGTTCCCTTTTCGTTGTACTTCCATGACGATGGCTGCTACCTTTTCACATACAAAAATCTTCCCAGAAGCCACATGTGGTGGTCTTTACCTTATAATCCCAGCACTCTGGGAAAGGACAGCTGAGGCAGGAAGAGGCCATTTTGAGTCCAGCCTGGGCAATTTAGTGAGACTTTTGAGAGTGAAGTGTTGACTTCTAGCCATACTTTCTGGTGCTGGGATGGGCAATGGATGCAGAGGTTGTGGCACAGATTGTCTGAGGGCAAGCTGCTCCTGGGGATGAGAGGTTTTCCTTGGTTGTGGAGGCCGAGGTAGGTTAAGTGGAAGCAAGGTGATAAGACGTGGCAAATGCCGCTGCAGGACATCCAGTGTCAGAAGATCCTCAGTACAAACTCCTAAGAAATTGAACAGTGGCCATGTGATAGTCAACAGGTGTTACAAGAAGTCTGTTTACCTTTTTAAAAATGAGAAATCTGTCTTCCTCATGCTGCCAGAAATTTCAGTCCATGTTCGGCAGGGTTAAACATAGAGACACACAGTGGAAGGTTTGGGTAGAGTAAAGCTGCTTACCTCATGGTGTGCAGGAAGAAGAGAAAGGAGGATAAGCTCTTCCAGGTCATGATGGGCCAGGGATCTGCCTCTTCAGCTGGACCCCAGCTCCTAGCTGCAAGTCATCTCTACCACCCTGTCATCCAATCCCTTTCCGGACTTAGGTGGCTTTTAGATGTAAGCTATAATAAATGTTCTTGTGTTCACTGCACGTTTCTAATTCTGCCTTTCTGAGGCCTGTATCATTAATAGTTGTGTATTTTACTCGCCTGTGCAGGGAAACAACTGGTCAGTGTTCTTCAGTTCTTTCTCTAGAATGATGGTCAAGCTGTGGCAGCACCACAACTGGTGGCTGTGCTCTGCTATAAATAAATTTAATCCACGATTTGGGTATGTTCACAGGAGTAACTGGCTTTCTCGTTGCAAACTTAACCAAGCTGCTGGAAATTGCCCCCCCCCACAGTAAAAATCATTTTCTATGATTTTTATTAGTACATGTTTTCAGTACACAATGATTATGTTCATGAGTACCTCTAAGTTGGTTCCTGCACGCACACACCTTAATGCTTTTCATCTCCTTCCCTCTGTTTCCTTCCCTTTGCAAAAAAACCTCTCTCTTTTCTTATTACCTATATTTTATTTCAGTCTGTTTTAAATTTGTATTTTGAGTTTCTCATATAAGAGAAACCATGCAGTATATGTGATTTTTATTTCAGTTAGCATAGCCTCAAGGTACATCCATTTTCTTCCAATAGTCCAAGTTAATCCTTTGAGCAGAGTAGTATTCTATTCTATATAAATATCACATTTTTGGGCTGGAGATTTAACTCAGTGGTTCCAGCGCCTGCCTCGCAAGCACAAGGCCCTGAGTTTGATCACAGTAACCACATATAATGCTGGGCATGGTGACTCACACCCATCAGCCATCAATACCACATACCACAATGCCAGGCATGGTGGCTCACGCCTGTCATCCCAGCACTTGGGAGGCATAGGCAGGAGGATTGCTGAGTTCGAGGCTTGCCTGGGCTACATAGTCAGCTGAGGGCCAGCCTGAACTATAAAGCAAGACCCAGTCTCAATCAGTCAATCAATCAATCAATCAATCAATCAATATCACATTTTCTTCATCTATCTTGGACAATAGGCTGCTTCCACCATTAGATAGTTGAGATTATGTTGCGCTAAACATAGTATGCATGTGCCACTGTAGTGTGATGTCTAACTCTTTTAGGAAGATGCCTAGAAAGGAGAATAGCTGGGTTGAGTGGAATTTCTAGTTTTAGTTTTTTGAGGAATCTTCATACTGATTTCTGTAACGGGTTGTACTAGTTATAGTTAATACTCCCACCAACTATAGGGGAGCCCCCCCTCCCTACCAGCCTCATCAGCATCTGTTATTGTTATTTATTTATTTATTTTGAAGATGGGCATCCTTTCTGGAGTAAAATGGAGTGTCAGTGTTTTTATTTTCATTTCTCTAATGGCCAGGGATGTTGAACATCTTTTCATGGTTTTATTGGCTATTTGTACTTCTTTAGAGAAGTATTTGTTCATTTTACTTGCCCACTTTTCTGATTGGGTCTCTTATTTTTGGAAGGCCTTATTTTTTATTTTTTAGTTCTTTTCATATGTTCTATATATTCTCTCCAACAAGTTGCAACGTTTTCTCTCATTCTGAAGGTTATGTCTTCACTGTTTTGTTTTCTTTTTAATTTGACATCCCATTTGTTGATTCTTTTTTTTTTTTTTTTGCTTTTTGGAGACAGAGTCTCGCTTTGTAGTTCAGGCTGGCCCTGAGCTCACTATGGTGCCCAGGCAAGCCGCCACGAACTCAGCAATCCTCCTGTCTCTACCTCCCGAGTGCTGGGATTACAGGCGTGAGCCACCACGTCCGGCATTGCGGTATGCGGTGTTGATTGTTGGTGGGCGTGTCTCCACGCCCAGCATTGTATGTGGTTACCGGGGTTCAAACTCAGGACCTTGCGCTTGCGAGGCAGGCGCCAGAACCACTGAGCTAACCCTCCGGCCCGATCTTGGATGAATTTTGATTTTAGTTTAGTGCGTGGTAAGAAAGACAAATGTAGAGTCAGTCCTGTGCTTGTGGATACCCAGTTTTCCCAGCACCATTTGTGAAAGAGGCTATCTTTATCTTTCCTCCAGTGAAAATATTTGAACCCTTTGTCAAAGATCAGATCAGTGTGCCTGGGGTTGTTTCTGCTTCCTCTGTTCTGTTTTGTCTGTTTTTTTTTTGTGCCAGTATCAGGTTGTTTTTATCCCTGTAGCTTTGCATTGTGATGCAAATTGGTTTGCTCTTGTAGCCCAGGATTGTTCTTTGGTATTCTGGATTTCTTCTTCTTTTTTTTTTTGAGACAGGGTCTCACTTTGTAGATCATGCCGGCCCTGAGCTCTCTATGTAGCCCAGGGAAGTCTCAAACTCAGCATTCCTCCTGTCTCTTCCTCCCGAGTGCTAGAATTACAGCATGAGCCACCACACCCGGCCTTCTTATTTTTTCTTCCTCTTATTCCATATGAATTTTAGGATTGCTCTCTCATTCTGTGAGGAACACTGTAGGTATTTTGCTTGGCATTGGGTTAAATCTTCAATCCTTTAAAAAGTACTATATAGTTTACATCCTAGAGATCTTCCTCTTTCTTGGTTATGTTATTTCCCAGATACTTAAGTTTTGATGCTGTTGTGATGGTATTGTTTTCCTTATTTCTCAGTGAGTTCATTATGCTATATAGGATCACTATTGATATTGTTGTGTGAATTTTGTATCTTGTTTATACTGCTGAATTTGGTTATTCTAGCAGCCTTTTTAGGTCTTCTATGTAGAGGATCATATTGTCTAGAAATAACGACAGTTTAACTTGTTTCTTTCCTGTATGTATCCCTCAGTCTTTTTCTGGTCTGATTGCCCTGGGTAATGCTATGATTATTGTATGAAGAGCAATGGTGATAGTGGACATCCTTGTCTTGTTGATTTTACAGGAAAAGCTTAAACTTTTTCTTATTACGACAGTGATAGATTTTACATTTTCTTTTGTTATTGGTACATTATATACACACGTCATGATCATATACAATATTGAGAATTTGTTCCAGTATATGACACAATTTAATTCTCATTTTTTTCCCATTGCCCCACCCTCCCTACAACCCCCCGCCCCTATACACATAAGCTTTGTTTCCCTTTTTTATATTTTTGATTACCATCGTATTTTTTCTTAGTTCTGTATTTGTATATGTAAAGCCACCTATACAGTCATCCCAGTTCCTCCTCAGGTCTGTGTCTTTATGAATCTTACATATCACGCCCAATTTTTTTTTTTTTTTTGGAGACAGGGTCTCACTTTGTAGTTCAGGCTGGCCCTGAGCTCACTATGGTGCCCAGGCAAGCCACCGCGAACTCAGCAATCAATCCTGTCTCTGCCTCCCGAGTGCTGGGATTACAGGCGTGAGCCACCACGTCCGGCATTGTGGTATGCGGTTTGATTGTTGGTGGGCGTGAGTCTCCACATCCAGCATTATATGTGGTTTCCGGGGATCGAACTCAGGACCTTGCGCTTGCGAGGCAGGCGCCGGAACCACTGAGCTAACCCTCTGGCCCACCCCCAATTTTTTTTTTCAGACAGGGTCTCACTTTGTAGTTCAGGCTGGCCCTGAGCTCACTATATAACCCAGGCAAGCCTCGAACTCAGCAATCCTTCTGCCTCTGCCTCCTAGTGCTGGGATTAAAGGCATGAGCCAACAGGCCTGGCATTGTGGGATGTGGTACTGATTGCTGGTGGGCATGAGTCACCAAGCCCGATATTTTGTCATTGTATGTGGTTACTGGGATCAACCAGGGACCTTGCGCTTGTGAGGCAGGTGAGTCAGGCGCTAGAACCACTGAGCTAAATCTCTGGCCTCACCCCCAATATTAAATGAAAGTCCCACTCCATCTCAACAAAAATGTTCATACCCACTTTTTCCATTGACAAAAAAAAAAATCTTCAGTCAAGATTTATAGCCCAACTCCTCCAATCCTATTTCACTAATGCGTCTATATTCAAGAGCTCGAGTAAGCCCATACACAAACCCATAACGACTCACACTATTCTAAACTTCAGAACTCCCATTTGCATTCAGCATAATCTGTCCTCCAGTATATCACTAGGACATTACACCCCCATAAATCCAGCTATATACCACTGTTACTGGCCTCAAGCAACAGTGCCAGCTACCAGGTTAATCATGATGCCCTATTCAGTCAGCTTGTCTGTTTTTCCAGCTCTCTCAAAGTCATGACAATAGCACTGCTATAAAAAACGTCAGAGTTCTGCAATGGCTGCCGTTACTTATGTATAATTCCACATCCAAAGACCCCTTGTTACCAATCTCTGAACTTGTTCAGATTGCCTCCTCTTGTCTACCTTTAACCACTCTGCACAATGGGTTCTAATAGACAGCAAGATTTTCCCTACAATGAGGAAACAGCACAACAGGTGCCAGTCAAATCTTCCACCAGGGACCCTTCCAACTCCTGACAGGTGCTGACTTGGCAGGCAACCTGGCATAATCTCAACCGGGGTTCAACACATCTGACAAAATAATCATACTCATCCTCCTCCTCTTCATCCCATCTCCTCCAAATGTACTGGTAGAAAAACCTGACATGCTCAATTGCAAGTGCTATCTGGTCAAACCTTCCAGAATCATCAAACACAACGCACAATTCCTACAGGGCCAACTGGTATTCCTTCAGTTCAAAGAGCTCTTTCATACATTCCAAGGTAAAAGTGTTCACTTAAGATTCAAAAGCATATGGCTCTACAAGCTTCACCACCACCTTGAAGGCTGAAAAGTCCACATCTGTAACTTCAGCCAACACCTCAAATATACTAGTATGCCAGATTGCCTGCCATCCAGATGGTTTAAGAACCTTCTCTAGGAACTCAGCTGTGAATTCCCTTACTTCTGAGGCCTTGCAGTTAGCTAAAATGTGATCTTGATAGGCTCTGAATCGTTCATAGAACAAAAGGTGACTTATTTGGAAAATTTCTGGAAAAGCAGATTTTTCTTCTGGCAAAAAACTCTGTAAGGCTACTGCCTGGTTTATCCTGAGAGCTACAATCACTGGATGAATCTTCAACTTGGAACAAACCTTTCTCCAGAGGCTCCCGCTCCTCCTCGGCTGCTCACTCAGGGTGCCCTGGCAACATTGCCTCTGGCTCCAGGCCTCCACTCATCCACTTCCCGCCCGCCATTTGATTTGACATTTTTTAAATCACAGATTGAGATAAAATCCTTCTATGTCTATTTTCTTCAGGGCTTTTTTTTTTTTTTATCATGAATAGATGTTAGGTTTGTATCTATTGAGATGATTGTGATTTTATTCCTTACTGCTTTTTTTTTTTTTTTTGGTGGTACTGAAGATCAAATTTGGGTCTTTGTGTTTCCAAGGTAGGTGCGGTACCACTTGAGCTAAATCCCCAGCTCCTCACTGCTTTTTATGTGGTATATTACATTATTGACTTGTTGAACCATCCCTACATTCCTGGGATGAATCCTACTTGCTTACAATGTATGATCTTTTTGATGATTTGTGACATAAATTTTTTTTTTTTGAGACAGGGTCTCGCTTTGTAGTTGAGGCTGGCCCTGAGCTCACTATGTAGCCCAGGCAAGCCTCGAACTCAGCAATCCTCCTGCCTTTGCCTCCCGAGTGCTGGGATTACAGGCGTGAGCCACCACGCCCAGCCGTGACATTCATTTTGCTAGTATCTTGTTGAGGATTTTTGGATCTCTGTTCATTAAAGAGAATAACCAGTAGTTCTTTTTTTTGGGGGGGGGGTGATCCTTGTCTGGTTTTGGAATCAGTGATTACTCCATTGATGAGTTTATAGCTAAATGTGATTGTAGGAGGTTAAGCCTCATTGGAGGAGGTGGGACACTGGGGGTTTGGCCTGGAAGAGTGTATCTCCCTCCTTGCTTCCTCTGTCATGTTTTTCTCCTCTGTCATGCTGCCCTGGCTTTGGAGCAGTTATGGAATGAAAATTCCGCAAACTGTGAGCCAAAATAAACCTCTCTTTAATTCATGAATGTCCCGTATTTTGTCCCAGCAATGAGAAAGTAAGACAGGAATATTGGCATGAAATCTTCCATAAAGTTTTTGTTACTGGTGGTGGTGTGTTTTTTGTTTTGTTTTGTTTTGTTTTGTTTTTTTTTTTGCTTTTTGAGACAGGGTCTCGCGTTGTAGTTCAGGCTGGCCCTGAGCTCACTATGGTGCCCAGGCAAGCCGCCACGAACTCAGCAATCCTTCTGTCTCTGCCTCCCAAGTGCTGGGATTACAGGCGTGAGCCACCACGTCCGGCATTGTGTTAGGCGGTGTTGATTGTTGGTGGGCGTATCTCCACGCCCAGCATTCTATGTGGTAACCAGGGATCAAACTCAGGACCTTGCGCTTGCGAGGCAGGCGCCGGAACCACTGAGCTAACCCTCTGGCCCCTGTTTTGTTTTGTTTTTTGAGACAGGGTCTCACTTTGTAGTTCAGGCTGGGCTTGAGCTCACTATGTAGCTCAGGCAATCCTCGAACTCAGCAATCTTCCTACCTCTGCCTCCTGAGTGCTGGGAGGTGTGAGCCACCACCCCTGGCCTTATGGTATGTGGTACTGATTGCTGGTGGACCTGAGTCACCATGCACAACATTGTTGTATGTGGCTACCAGGGATCAAACCAGGGACCTTGCGCTTGCTAGGCAGGCACTGGAACCACTGAGCTATATCTCCAGCCCCTTCCATAAAGTTTTTGTAGAACTCAGTGGAAAATCTTGGTTTTAAGTCTGGGTGCAAAGACCTCACCTTTTCTCTCACCATGCCTGCCATATTGACAGACTAGGATTCATGGTTCAGTCTAATGTGGTAGACATTTCTCTTTTTTTTTTTTCTGAGTCACACGACCCAGCAATCCCACTCCTAGTTATATACCCAACAAGTGAAAAACTATGTTCACAAGAAACATGCACACAACAGTTCTCCTAATAAGTAAAAACAAACTAAATGTCCATTAACTGATGGAGAAACAGAATGTGGTATATTCATTCAAGAGAATAATAGGGTAGATAGGGTCTTGCTTTGTAGTTCAGGTTGGCCCTCAGCTCATTATGTAGCCCAGGCAAGCCTCAACCTCAGCAATCCCCCTGCCTCAGCCCCCCCCCCCACCCCCCGTGCTGGGATTACAGGCATGAACCACCATACCTGGCACTGTGGTTTGTGGTGTTGATTGCTGGTGGGTGTGAGTTGCCACACCCAGCATTGTTGTATGTTGTTACCAGGGATCGAACCAGGGACCTTGCGTTTGCCAGGGAGGTGCCGGAACCACTGAGCTAAATCTCCAGCCCATGGTAGACATTTCTAACATGGTCAAATCTTGATGTATGTCAAACTTTATATGCTGTTACTTTTTTATTCTTCTGTTTTATAAACATAGAGCCAAACTTCATATACCATAAAATGCACTTTCCTGAACCATGTGATTAAGTTGTTTATTGTTAGTCTATTCACAAGGATAGAAACTGTCACTAATATCAGGACATTTTCATTACCTCCAGAATTTTAGTTTATACCTAATTCTTGGGGCTAGAAATTATTCTCTTGAATGAATATACCACATTCTGTTTCTCCATCAGTTAATGGACATTTAGTTTGTTTTTACTTATTAGGAGAACTGTTGTGTGCATGTTTCTTGTGAACATAGTTTTTCACTTGTTGGGTATATAACTAGGAGTGGGATTGCTGGGTCGTGTGACTCTAGTTTTGTTTTTAGGAACTGCACTGTTGTCTGTAGAAGCAGCTGCACAGACTGTATGTTCCATCTTTTTTCCATTTGCCAGTGCTTTGTATGTTTTTTTTAAAAAGATCTGTTGCGGCTATCCTAGTGATGTGAGTTGATATCTCCTTGTATTTATATTTTACCAAATTTTCATGTTACAGACGTATTTGTAAAGACATTTGGAGAGAAGCCCTCTCCAAACCAAAAGTGGTTTCTTCAGTCATTGTGGGTTTTCAAAAGAGCTTATTCAAAAAGGATGCTAACTTTATAATTGCAAGGAGGTTTGATGAGTATTGTACCAATTAATGTTTGTTAATGCCTTCTTCTGATTCAGGAATGTAGAATTACAGCATCTAGTACTGAAACATGGGCTAGAGAAGCTTATTGTGGCCCTAGAAATGGAGAAAGCTTTTTGTGAAAAGACAATTTTGATTTTTCAATGCAGGTAATGCCAAATATGAGCTTTAAACCGGTGTCTGTTCATATTTTATTGAAATTGCATGGGGAAATGAAAGAACTTTAGACTAAGTTAAGACTGTAGGTTGTGGAGTCAGACAGCTGTGGCTTGAAAAATTTCTCTAGGCCTTAACTATCCAAGTCCTAACTGTAGTAACCTCTCACTGCTTAAGTTTATCCATGGGTTTTGTGGATTCAGTGAGTTAAAGCAAATCAGATGCTCCAGATGGTGTGGATGTTAGCACTCAAATGTTTCCCAAAGGAAAAGAAGGTTGGTATGATAGGACAGGAACAGAGTGGATCACATGGGCTCAAGAGCATTTGGTAGGTATTTTTTGGGTCCTGTACAAAATACAAAGGAAAGTCTTTGGTGTTTAGGGAAGGTTGTGACTTGACGAGCTCAGGTTTTAATAATAAGTGTAGAAAGCCAAGCAAGGTGCAACATAACCAAAATCCCAGCGCTCTGAAAGGCTCATGAATGATGAAGGTAGATGCTATGTGGGAGACCAGTTTAGACAATTGGGAATTTAGCAAGGCCCAAACTGAAGATTAAAGAAAAATAGCCCATTGAGAAGGTGCTGGGTTCAACCCCCACCCCAGCCAGTACCACAAAACAAAAATCAGTTTAGCTCAGCACTGTTTAATAGCAACCTAAATGAGCAATCCAAATGCTCTTGAATTTTATTTTAGATTTTGTGAGACAGCATCTTGCTGTGTAATTCAGCCTGGCCTTGAACTCATCATGTAACCCAGTCTGGCTTCAATTTAACAACAATCCTCCTGCCTCAGCATCCCAGTGCTAGGATTAAAGGCATGCATCACTATGCTTGGCAGGTCTGTATTTTAGAAGCACTAAGTGCCTGGCAAGGTTCTGGATTCCTCTGATCACATGACTTTGTGGAGTCCTACCATGCTGTCTTCTCCTAAATTAAAGGTTCACACTCGTGAAGATGAAGGTTACTAGAAAGTTGTGAGTCTCCTTTTGAAGGTCAGACACTGAAAAGTCCCTGTGGGATGGTAGGGCCGAGCTGCCTCCTGGGCTCTTCCAGCGCTGAGGGACACATGCTGTGGGGTTTGTGGAATTGGCTGCTGTGTGTGTGCATCCTTCTCAAAGTGAAGGTTGTTTTCAGAATCAGGTGCAGGGAATGACTTGAGTGTTACCTAAATAGTTATGTTGGCAATATTTTGGAGAAATAGGTGATTTTTAAAAATTTTGCATTTGATTTTTTTTTTTTTTTTTTGAGACAGGGTCTCGCTTTATAGTTCAGGCTGGCCCTGAGCTCACTATGTAGGTAGCCCAGGCAAGCCTGGAACTCAGCAATCCTCCTGCCTCTGCCTCCCGAGTGCTGGGATTACAGGTGTGAGCCACCATGCCCAGCACTGTGGTATGTGGTACTGATTGCTGGTGGGTGTGAGTCACCATGCCCAGCATTGAATGCGGTTACCGGGATCCCACTCAGGGCCTTGCGCTTGCGAGGCAGGCGCTGGAACCACTGAGCTAAATCTCTGGTCCAGCATTTGAATTTTGATCCATTATATATTGGAAATGACTTTTAGGACCTGCAATATCATATTTTACATGTAGATGGACTTGCCACAAATGAACATAAAAGACCAAATTCCTGGGGTGATTTTACCTATATCTACCAGGTAGTTCTGTTCCTGTAAAATGTGTTGAGCTGTATTTGGAGGAAGCTGGCTTCATCTGTTTCTCTCTATAAAACTGATTCCATGGAGTTGTTTATTTCCTTCATCTTGTTGAAACAAGGAGCAGTCAAAATGACTTTTCTGGTAACCCATCCCTTTCCAATGAATGGAATTGGTTTTGGTGTTTGGAAGGGGATGGAGTAACTGTGTGTTTGACTTGGTTTGGTAATTCAAGCTGGCTTTGAACTCATGGATCCTCTTGCTCAGCCTCCTCCTGAGTGCTGGAAATACAGACATGAGTTACTGTGCCCATCCTGTGTGGTTTTTGGTAAGGGTTTTGGGGTAAAAAGATAGTAAATATCCTTGCTTTGAATTTTACTTCAGTTTTACTGTAGTTTTTGTAATGTTTGTGACTCTTCACTCACACTTTTTTTGGGTATGAATTCATAACAAATACCTGCTAGCTTAGATTACTGTGGACTTGCAATGAAGTTGGCTTTGAGTCAAAAACTATTCTGTGACTTTTTAAAAAACCCCTTATGTTTTCTTGTTCTTCGCTGAGCAAAGCCTGGACTTCAAAGGTAAGACACAGTCCTTTCTTTTAATTAGAGGTTGGTGCAACTGTATTTGGAGAGCTGTGTTGAAGTGATAACTCATTTTCACAGGGCCTTTCCTATGGATTGATGTATCTGTAATGCTGAGTGGTATCTTAGGTCTTTTGAAACACAGAAGGCAAATAAGGAAGGCTTGGAAGTAAGGTCATATGTATACAGAATGTTATTAGCCAGTTTAAGAATGAAAGCCAGTGTGACTATGAAGAGTAGATTACTTGTAAAACACATCACTAAGGTTAATAATCACTGGTCTAATTGGGAGAATAAAGATAAGGAATTATAAAATGATATTATGTTCATTACCAGGGTCAAGTGTTATGGAAGCAGGGTTTGAGGGTATCACTGCAGGAGGGAGGCAGTGCCTGGAGTTAACGGCCTCCTAGCCCCTGTCTTGAGGTATATAACATCAACAGTTTGAAGCCAGCAAAGGGTGTAACTTTGGCAGGAGTAGAGTGTTGGGCTGGAGGCAAGCATAGCAGTCACCTGTCTTGGTTCACAGATGAGGGGACGTGAATAGTAGGAATAAAGAAAAAGGAATCGGCAGGTTTGCTTCATGCTGAAACATAGCTGGTTTTGTGAAGTGTAGGGGTAGGTGGGCCAGCAGAGGAAATCATACAGTTTTCAGCTATCTCTATTGCAATTGTCATACACATATTAAATAAATTAGACTGAGATTGGAAGGAGCACGAAGGAACTCCATTATCTTTATGATAGTGATGGTTTCATGAGTGGATATATAACACCAAATGAATCAGAGTGGGATGTAGCTCAGTGGTGGGCCACTTACCTGACATGCAGGAGGCCTTGGGTTTGATCTTGAGCACCACCAAAAACCTTGGGCTGTTAGTTTGTAATGTTGATCTAAGTAGCTTTATCGAGATAAAATGCACACAACCATACAACTCACTGTATATAGTACACAACCCAGTGATTTGTAAGTCTGTGAACAGATATGTGTGAGCATCATTAAAGCCTCAGAAGATTTTCATCACTTCAAGAAGAAACTATTGCCTATACCCTCCTGCTTTACTTGGCCCTGTACAACCCTGGTCAGTTTCTCTGGAGTTCGCTGTTGTAGATATTCCATACAGATGGAACCATGGAATATATGGTCTACATTTGGATATGGATTTTAAGAGATCTGTGGAAGTGTTAATAATGCATTTTGGAAGCCCCTCCCTTTAAACAACACTAAAAGAAGCATTTATGAGTGACATAGGAAAGAGAGAAATACAGATAAGATATTTTAGGAATGGAGAGGAAACAAACATGAGGACATGTGGTTATGTGACTGACAACAGGAACACAGGCCTGACTTCCTGCTCAGTGCAGAGAGAGCCAAAGTGGCAGAATTTACCAAGAGTAAGTAGTGTGTATTCTTTGAAACTTCACTGGGTTGGAGGAGCATGGTACAATTTGGCAGTTCTGCTTGAAAGACCATAACCAGACAGACAAATGCCTGATTTCCTTTGAAATCAGTTGGAGGAAAACTGTTCAGTAGTTTGAAGTCGTAAGCCCTTTTGAGATTTAGGGATCTTTTCATGTTGCTGGAAGCCTTCCCCATTTGCAGTTATACCTAAAATTTGAGCATAAGGCAGGCATAGAAGTGGACACTTGTAATCTCAGCACTCTGGGAGGCTGAGATAGGAGGACTGCGAGTTTGAGCCCAGCCTGGTGATTTAGTGGTTTAGTGAGACCCTATGTCAAAATTTTAAAAACAAATTAAGAAAAAGGAGAGCTGGGGATGTGGTAAGGGGCAGGGGCCCTGGGTTGGATCCCAAATCCTGGGGAGAAAAAGTCAAACAAAACAACTTAAGTGTTTTGAGAAAGCATCACAGTTCCTCTGGAGCCCATCCATGGTATGGGTGTGTCATTTATTTGTTCAAAGCTGGACACCATTATTGATGCTGGGCCTATGCCTCTATTTCAAGGAGTGTACTTTTTTTGGTTTTGGAGTTGGGTTTGTTAAGGTACAGTTTACTACAATGAAGTTCACCATGTTTGGGTTATTGGATTGTAGTGTTTTGGTTGCCTTTCTAGTAATTTCATATGCAAAGTAGCTAACCAGTAGCAGCTATATATAATTATAGAAGCAATTTTGTTTTCAATATGTTAAACCATATACAATGTACAGTGATAATTTTTGCATCTATTTATATGTATTACCAAGCATGGTGGCACATGCCTATAATCCCAGCACTGAGGAGGCTGAAGCAGGATTGTTGCGAGTTTGAGGCCGGTCTGGGGCACATAGTGAGTTCAAGGCCAGGCTGAATTACATAATTAGGGCTTGTCTCAAAAAAACAGCAAAACAAATATGTGTATAGATTTAATATATCCCTTTGCCAGTGGAGCTTTTGGAAAATGTTAGGTTCATTAACATCATTATTGTTTTATCAACCTTGTTTATACAGCAAAGTATTTAACTTCTATAATGCTGTAGCTAGAGTAATAAAAGCTAAGGTGGTGTAAACTAAACTGTGGAGGCTAAGAAATTAATGGCTGAAGAGATGGCATTTATGAAGAGTTAAGAATAGTTATTTGAAGTACACACTCCGTCAGCATGTGAATCCCTCAATCCCTTCTCCGCTTCCACTTTAACCACTCCTGCCTCTCAAAAGACCCAAGTTTCTGCAGAGCTCTACCGTAGGGAGGCTTTCATTCAACAGCCAAACCTAAGTGGTTGCTTCACTGTAAGGCAGACTTGCCGAGGAATTACATGTCCTTTCTGATTGGTATTCAGAGTTTCTTGAGACAGGTCTGCCTATGTAGTTGAGGCTGTCCTTGAACTCACTGTGTAGCCCAAATTGATCTTGAACTCTGTAGTCCTCCTGCCTCAGCCTTCCAAGTGCTAGGATTACAGGCATGCACCACTGCACGTAGCAAGGTTTCTTATTTTTTTGGCTTGTAGTAAAAATGTGTCTCTGATAAGACTCTACATGGCAAATTGACCTCCTCCAAAGAGAGCATTTAGATAAGAGTACTTTTCCTAATAAGCTGTTCTAAGGTTCCCTCCCTCCTTTCAGATATTATAAAATATTTGACTGTGTCTTCTGTGCCTGTGCATTCTAGGTGTTGGGGACAGATCATTGAGTAAAAAATTCCTTTTCTCATGGACAGTATATAAGTGACTTAAATGAATGAAATTTTAATGCAGTATCATTAAATGCTCAGAATAAAAATGTAAAACTTCAGCTTTATGATTTAATGGTGGCTGTAAATACAGGCAAAGATTAATACGTTTTTATTGATATAGACCACTAAAGGGAAATTCACCAAGTCAAAATATAACTGTATGAGTATGCCATTTACCAGTAGATATTAACCTTATTTAAGGGAAGAAAAAATCATGTTCCCAAACAAACCTTGTTAAATATTTCAAAATGGAACCAAGAGATAAAAGCATAAAAGATAATGCTTAAGATAAAGGTTCCTTGGAACCTAGTTTCTTAAGGTTTAATAGGAAATTACCATAAAAACTTACCATGCTTCTTAATGGTTTATTGTGTCGTGGAACCTGGAAACATTTTCAGAGAACTGACCTTTAGGTTTTGCAAGTAAATTAGTATGTGAGTGGCTTGTTGTAAACTTACAGAAAACTTATATTTTTCAAGAAAAATTCATTAACAGTTTTTGGAAGAAGAGCAGCTGAATGCAATTTATATTAATGAGACACACCTGAAGCTCATATTATACTTGTATAGTTACTATTTTAATAGCCTCTATTAGAATAATACAATGTAATAATACAGCTACAGGAAAGAGGATGAAAACTGTTTCAAATATACATTTTCTGACCCAGTGTAGATTTAGGAGTGTTCACTTGGTTTTACATCTTACACCATCCACATGGCTATTACTACTTATTGTTTTAGTCTTTAATTCAAGTTTCCAGGTAGTGGCAAAGGGTCTTTCTTCATTTTGCTAGTCTGCCTTGAGATGGTTCTGTTTCACTTGGAGGAACTGGACTAGAAAGTTCTTTGGAAAGGAACATCTTATAGATAAAACCATCTCTGAACGGGGGGGGGCCCTTGCCTTAGGACTTTGTATATCAGATGATGTGCTGTGTGTGTTTGAGAAGTGTGCATTCTGTCTCCTCCAGCCTCAGCTCAGCAGCTGTGGCTGTGAACACAACCAAGCCATGTGTTACTTCTTAGCCAGAGAAGTGCTTGGGGTGGGCAAGAGAGAAGAGTCCACCGAGTGTTCTCTTTCTAGTGTCTTTTCCTTAGTTCTGTAGTCCACAGTTCCAGGGACTTTTGGCTCTTTTCTATCACAGTGAATGATTTTAAAACATTCCTGCCCTGGCTAATAACTTGGGAAACTCAAAATTTATAATTTTCTCTCCCCCTCCTGCTAGGTGCTGGATAGTTTACTAGTCCAGTATGGAGTGGTGGAAACCTGTGAGCAAGGTACATGTCTTCTGAATTGCTTTCAAATTTTTAAAAGGAAGGAAATAGAAAGAAAACTAACATATTTTTTGTCTTTCTCTTCTTTAGTGAACACTGACTCGGAAACTGCAGTTGTAAATGTGACCTACTCCAGTAAGGACCAAGCTAGACAGTAAGCAGTTTGAACTTTTCTACTGATGTGCAAAAACTAGGTTAATTACAGTAACTTACATTTTATGGATTTCTAATTTGGAGAAAGGCCGGTAGGTAGCAAAAATAACTTTATAAATTTTGACAGTGCAAGTATTCCTTTCTAAGTTTGAGTATCTATTACAAATATCCATTGGGCTAGGAATGGTGGCCCATGCCTGTATCCTCACTATGCTGAGCTATGTATCGCGCTTTGAAGTGTCTCAAAAAAACAAAATAGTGGAGCTGGGGGTATAGCTCAGTGGTAAAGCCATTGCTTAGCATTTATGAGACACAAGGTTCTATTCTGAGCACCCTCACCCTTCCAAAGAATATGCTCTTTTTTTTTTTTTTTTTGAGACAGGTGTCGCTTTGTAGTTCAGGCTGGCCCTGAGCTCACTATGGAGCCCAGGCAAGCAGCCGCGAACTCAGCAATCCTCTTGTCTCTGCCTCCTGAGAACTGGGATTACAGGTGTGAGCCACCACGTCCGGCATTGTGGTATGCGGTGTTGATTGTTGGTGGGCCTGAGTCTCCACGCCCAGCATTATATGTGGTTACTGGGGATCAACTCTGGACCTTGCGCATGCGAGGCAGGCGCCGGAACCACTGAGCTAACCCTCCGGCCCCCAGAATATGCTTTTTTTTTTGA
>PVIC010019458.1:0-30522 GCA_004025085.1 Thryonomys swinderianus
CAGACAATACTTTCTTACTAATGTCACTCTCAAAACTGGAAAGGAGCATCATCATAATCATCTCTCTCTTTCTCATCTATCGATCTGTTGTCTATATCTGTCTATCAGCTCCATCATCTATATATCATGTATCTTTCTACATGGATATCTATGTGTTCTCCTGAGCAGCCTCTGTACAATAACTTTCAGCTCACAAAATTTTCCCATCTGAAAATTCTCAAAGAGAAAAACTATCCATAATTAAATAAGTGTGAATAGCAGTGTTCCTGTCTTTAGCTCACCTTTCTCCACTTGCTGATAAATGACTCATTGTCTCTTGCCTCCATGAAATATCAAGTCAAGTGGTGAAGCAGCTAAAGAATAGTCGTTAGCCAAAAGGGAACAACAACAAAAATGTTTTTAAAATGATTCCTGGTTGTCTGACTTTTCTATCAGAATCTTCTCTTGGTCATTTAATGTACTTGGTTTTCATTTATAAAGTGAAATCATCCAGAAAGAAGTCAAACACAGCCAGAGAAGGAAAGGGAGGGCCTCAGTATGAAGAGATATTTCTGATGCACATTTAGCGAATTCATGGTTTCTTGCATGAGAATCTTTTGGAGAACTGGTGGCCAGCTTCTGGCTTGAGAGTCCAAGTAAATTTCTTCAGTGAAGGAGCCTAGCAAGAAAGTTGTGACTCAGACATCAAATGTACTCTGTATGATAACCTTAGGTTGTAGTGAATTGGGCTTGAGATATCAAAAACCAGATAACAACTCTTTAAAAATGATAAGAAATGAACCTTGGGTGAAAAGCACTAGAACAGAACTTACAAGCTGACCACCATCTGAGATATAACCTTTTCTGTTGTGTTGCTGAGACAGAACAAGATCATTGCTGTCTTAGGAGTGAGCCTCTGTTGCTCCTCTGTTCTTCCAGTAGCCCGAGAGCTGAGGGCACCTGTTTATTCTTAATTTAGCAAGAGTCTGCTCTTCAGTCCACCATTCTCAACTGCCTCCTCTATTTTTATCCCTGCAAGAACTGGGCAACCCTGGGTTGTGTGCTGCCCACACCCTAAGGCTCTCTTCTCTTCTACTCCGTGTACACCATGGTTCCATCAATAAATGCAAACATTTTAGTGAAATGGCTGCCTGTCCTTGGGGGAAATCTTTTCTTTTCTAAGACATTTGGCTACTCTTAAAATCCTCCTTTATTGAGGATTTCCTCAGACACATCCTTTTTTGGGAGTTAGTCTTAAATAGTTCACAGTTCACTGGCCATCTTCTGAAATTAGCTTGATTTCTCTTCCGTCTCTGCAGGAATTTTGGTCAAAAAATTATCACATTAACATCTAAAGACTCTTGAAAACTATGAAGATTTATTAGCAAACATCTTACTCAATGAACAGTTAAAACAAAACTCTATGAATCTTGATGGTAATTAGTGGGCTAATGATATCCCCATCAGCTTCCAGTTGTTGGCTGATTAATTGATTGATTGATTGATTGGTTGATAAGAGCCATTCTTTCTGGAGTGAGATGGCATCTCAGTACTGTTTTAATTTGTGTTTCACAAATGACCAGTGATGTTGAACATTTTTTTCATATATTTACTTGCAGTTTCTATTTCTTTATCCAAGAAGTGTCTTTTCTCTTTGACTATTCACTTTTGGATTGGGTCTTTGAATTTGAGGGTTACTTTTAGACCCCTAGGTTTAGGACCAGTTTGTAATTCCCAAGATGTTTTCAGTCTACCTACTTACTCTTCTTTGGTTTCTTGAAGGAAGAACAGACACATTATTCCTTGAAAAGGAAGGAAGTGATTGTCTGGCCCCTTTAAAACTAAAAGCATGAGTCTAAAGTCAGAGACCTGAGTTGGAGAACTGGCTCCACCTCTTATTACTTATGCCACTTGGAGAATTTAGTTAACTTTCCTGTCTCTAGGTCTACATAGGAATAAATTGGAGAAAATATCAGTAATTACCTCTTAGGTTTGATGAGAGGATTAAGAAAATGAAGTAAGTACTTCTTGCATTCTTCCTATTGTTATGGTCACTACTTGTCAGAACTTCTGGAATTTTTTTTTTTTTTTTTTTTTTTTTTTGAGACAGGGTCTCGCTTTGTAGTTCAGGCTGGCCCTGAGCTCACTATGGAGCCCAGGCAAGCCACTGCGAACTCAGCAATCCTCTTGTCTCTGCCTCCCGAGTTCTGGGATTACAGGCGTGAGCCACCATGCCCGGCACTGTGGTATGCTGTATTAATTGCTGGTGGGAGTGAGTCTCCACGCCCAGCATTGTATGTGGTTACCGTGATCGAACTCAGGACCTTGCACTTGCGAGGCAGGTGCCAGAACCACTGAGCTAACCCTCCGGCCCCCAGAACTTCTGGAATTTGATCTAGGCTTGCCACACTCTGTCCCCATGTTGCCTGTAGCTAAGGGTTATCAAGATTCATGGTGTCTCCAACCAACCCCCTCCATTTCATTAGTTGGAACCAGAGCTCTCAGGGATTATTACTTTTTCCTAGTTTCTTATTTCTCTTTTCTCAACTCTTCCATCCTTAGAAGTTCTTAATATCATAGTCTTCCCCTCCAATATCTCAGAAGGGTAAAGACAGTAATATAAGAAAGAGAATACCAGGAGGAAGAATATGAGTTCAGTTGAAAATGGAGCAAACTACCTCCTTATAGCTTTTGTAATGATGTCAATAACAGGTTATAGTTGAAATATTCTTTATTGGATGTATGTTAATGTGTCAATGAGGAAAGAGATTATGTGTAGTATCATAGGTGAATCAAAAGTAAGCAAGTTTTATGAGAAATTATAAAGTTAAATTTGGTTCCAGAAAAGGTGCAAAGCAAATAGTCCAATCAGCTTGTTCCTAATATACGGTCATACAAGTTCCATCTGGTTTAGATGCACCCAGGTATAAAATTTGGAATTGAATAATAAACACAAGCAATGTATATAGTACAACTGATTTAAAAAAGCTAGCATCTTTACAGAGAGGCAGAAAAGAAGATAATTCAAAATAAAACATTGAATAATTCCAGTGAAGATTCAGTTGCTGCAAAGGTTTAATCTTTCCTGGACTTTGAAATTATAGCTCTAGGAATTGTTAGTTACACTTAAATCTGAATTATGATGCAGATCTGCTGTTTTCCAACCCTTGGAAACTCTACAGAAGAGGGACAATGTTCACTGGAAACTTGTGTATGTGCATATGTATACGCCACATAATAGGACAAGATGGAAAATCAAGGCTTTATAACAAAATTTGGATCTTTTAATGAATCTAAGCAAATTTTATTAATTTTGAATATATCTTGTACTTATTAAGTTACTATAAATATAGTCTTATATTTATTATTTGCTAATTTTGTAGCTAGAATGCTACTGTTTACTGTGGCATTTACCATCAGACATCAAGTACAATGAAATATGGACTTTTACATTCCATTATTTAGAAAGGAAGTATTCATATAAGTGGGTAGGATGGCTTATCCTTAAAAGAAACTTGCTCTAGTCCTGGGATTAGAAATGAGTTTTCAATATCCCAGGCTCTGAAATAATTTATCCAAAATGTAAAGTAGCTGCTATCAGTTCAGTCTGGAATCAGATACATAGGTGTATTTAATGAGATGTTAGGAGGCCTATAATACATCTTTTGTTAATGAAGTAATAAAGGCCAAATGTCCTAGAATACTGGTCCCCTAATCCTGCCTGAGGTCTGAACTTTCAGAAACTAATATACATAATCTCATTTATGCCTATATATGCTATCCAGCCAGTCTCTTGGATTTCAGTGCTCACAGATACCTTTTATAAATATGCAATGATACTCAGACAATTTAACACTTATTGATAATAAATTGCAAAATCTTCAGTCTTAGTAGAAAGATCTTTTCATTTAGAAAGGTCCAGGATAGAGCCACAGAACCTCTCCTAAAGATAGGAAAGGGTAAGGGCTGAATCAAGAATGACCATCCATGGTAAGTATACTGCATTTAAAGGGGAAAATTTACAATCACACAAATAAAAAGGCAACAATAAAGAAGCATTATCCTGTGAGCTATAATCATACCTCAGAACATCATTCTAATTATCAAAAAATGTGTTGCAATATGATGAAATGCATAGAAAATGTGTAGACCTGAAACTCTTTTGTTGAGTGAAAATCCATTTCACAATAACAAACTCAAGCAGCAATGAAATCTCTGCTGTATCAAGATAACCAATGTTAACATGATCAAGGAACTCTTTTCAACACTGAGGTTGGACGAGTAAATAAGAAGCTCCAAGATATTATGTTACATATTTAAATCACCCTAACCTAAGTTAATGATATCTTAACTAAATCTGTGTGAATCGGAAATCATAACACCTTTATAAAAAATGTTGTGGAGGGCCAGAGATTTGGCTCAGTGGTTCCTTCACAAACGCAATGGTCCTGAGTTCGATCCCCAGTAACCACATACAATGCTGGGTGTGGTGACTCATGTCCACCAGCAATCAATACCACATACCACAGTGCCGGGTGTGGTGGCTCACACCTGTAATCCCAGCACTCGGAAGCAGAGACAGGAAGATTGCTGAGTTCAAGGCTTGCCTGGGCTACATAGTGAGCTCAGGGCCAGCCTGAACTACAAAGTGAGACCCTATCTCAGAAAACAAAACAAACAAACAAAAAAAAAGAACACACCGTTTTGGAGAGTTTTTCTTTAGTCTCCTGAAACTGTTTTATATTTTAAGACATCATCAAGACTAACAATTAGCTCAGCTAGTGCTTTCACAAACATGTATCGAAGCCACTTAGCATAGAAATGTTCTGCTTTATTGAAATATGTTGATGCCATTTTGAGTATTTGTCTAGAAATCATGGAATTTTTTGTAGAATCATGTATGTGTACTTATATTTGTATATTCATGTTATATATGCCACATATATGTGGGTATATACATATATTTATAGGAAATGTTCATTATGAAGTCAATATCTTTAACTGAAAAATAACAACAAACAAATAAAAAGGCAAACACAGTGCCTGTAGAGCAAAATTAAATCTACCAAGGCTTAACATATTAGTTCTCTACAATTCAAAGAACACGCCAGGATCCACTATGTTTTAGCTGAATAAAGACAAGGAAACAAGAATTCTCATCACTGAGTATCTTCCCTTGTTACTAAATCTTTTACAAGTTACTAATCCTTAGATCATTATTTAGTTTTTGCCACCTAAGAGATTTTTTTTTTACCCTCTCTCCAAGTGTCTGGTTGCACTTGATCTAGCAACTCAAGTGCAGTGTCATTACGTGATTCATTAAAAAGCCAAGGTCAACATGTCTTAAAGCCTATGGTAAATTTCTACAATCAGGGCAGCATGGCAGAAGAAATCTAACTAAATGAATGTCCTATAAGTTTTTTTTGCCTGTGAAAAATAATTGGTTTTTTACCTTCTATGAGTCTTTTTGAAAGGATGTGGTTTTCAAAGAAGAGCTACATTATACCCAAACTGTAACTTTACTTTAAAGATGGTGTCTGTCAATGTGCCACATCTGAACTCTCGCTGGTGTGTGATTTCTAGTAAATGTCAAGGTGAAGAACATCATGGCTTCTCGCCACTGGAAAGTACATACCCTGAATATCACCTCTGCTTGGCAGTTTCAGACAACTCAACAGCACATGCTGTTGTAAACTGAAGGCGGTAAAGAGGGCTATCAGCTAGTGTTTGTGCAGCAAAGAACATTGAAGACATTATGGGAGAACATAATAAACTGAGTCTAGAGAGGAATAACTTGTTCCCAAGTATGTGAAAAATAAAAATAACACCATAAAGCTAAATGTCTTGTCTCGGTATTACAAATGAGGTATATTTCTTAGAATTTTCCTTGCCGGCTGCCAAGAGTTCTTTTGTGTTCCAGTGAGTTACTTCCTTATTCACTGCATGTGCACCTCCATTGCCACTGTCAAATTTTTATTACTTTTTTAAAATTGTAGTTGCAACATTTAACGTGAGAGCTACCCTTGTAGTGAATTTTGAAGTGCACAATACATTGTTGTTAATTATGGGTGTGATGCTGTACAGCTGATCTCCAGAGCTATCCATCTTGCTTGACTGAAACTTTATACCCATTTCCCTATCCTCCCAGCCTCTGGCAACCACCACTGCATGCTCTGCTTCTTTGTATTTGATTACTTTGGAGTCTCATATAAGGGAATTCATGCAGTGTTTGGCTTCTTTCACTTAACATTATTCTTGAGTTTCATCCCTGTTAATAGATTTGGCAGGATTTCTCCTTTTTATTTTAATTTTTGTAAAGTGAGTAATATTTGACTGCACATATATATCAGATTTTATTTAATTGTTCATCTATTGATGAACACTTAGGTTATGTTCATATCTTGGAAGTTGTGCTGCAGTGAATAGATACTAACACCCTCAGTATGGATAATCAGCTCTTCATAATGTTGAAACCCCTGATTAGTAACAGCCAAGAATTGGTAATGTTAGAACTAAACTCAGAAGTTTGAATCAATTATTTAGAAGTTTAGTTCATATTTAATGTTTAAGTTTATTTTTCCTAAGATGGTATTTATGCTAGAGTCCTATGGAACATTTCTGTTCTCCTGGATGGAACATCATGGTTCATTAGAATAAAGCTTGTATATAAATTATTTGACCACCTCTACCTGCTATCTTTGAGCCAGAGAAAGGACTTGTGTGCAGGAAGTTTATGTTGGAAATGAATCCAGTGACCAGGAATGAAGAAGAATGTAAAGCAGGAATGGAAGGGGAAAGAATGAACAGAAACATGTATCAGTAATGTCAACCCTTTGACAATGGGATTTCAGTTCAGCCAGGGCCTCTGAGCAGTGTACTTAGTACGTCTCTTAGAGCTGCTCTCTGAAGAAGAGAAGTCAGAGGGAATTTTCTATTAGATTTTTAGCCCATTGATCAAGATTTGCCTTCAGGGATGTTAAGTTGCTTAAAGCAGCTGTGGTCTATAGGCCTGCAGGGCAAAGACCAATGACAATCAACCTACATGAAGCCTCCTTTCCAGCGCTGCATGAGTTGAAGCTTATGTAGATTTGTCTGCAACATCCACAGCTAAAATCCAAGATGATGATCTCAAGGATAAAGCTGAGCACCGAGGCATCTCAGATAACCTACTTTCAGGAAATGGAATAATTTAAGAATAAAATGCTGTTCAGTAACATATTAGACTCATAACAAATTTTAAGTACAAATAACAGGTTGTAGATTAGGGCAAGTATATTTTTCACTGATTTTTATCTGTAGAAAACAAAATTAATTGAATTATGTGTAGGCGGTCCTACAGTGATTCATTTGTTCCAAATATGTACTAGGCATTCACTTACAAAACTAGGACTAATAAATAAATAATTCTCCCTGAAAAGGAACAAATTTTCTATTTCTTTAAAATGTTGAATATTTAAAACTCAAGTCCCCAAACTACACAAAAATGGTTTAAAGCATTTGTTACATGCTCTCAAATAGTATGACTGACATTTTCACTATTCTTTATTCTACATTAATACTCAAGATGATTTGTTTTATTGTGTATTAAAGACTTAAGAAATACATTGAGACTGTCCATAACTTTCAAAACTGAGATCTTTCATTTAATTTTGGGACATGAACTCTTTTTATCTATTTTACTTCATTAAAATGTGTGCTAATATATGAGATAAAACTTACTAGAAGGAGTTACAAATGAATTTAAGGAAGTTTTATTTTCTTTCTTTAGAATTTTCCAGATGTTCTATAACCCTTATACATAATTTTGTAATAAGACACACTCTTACACTATACATTTTAAGTCAAATTAAAAAGGAAATACTTTGGTACCATTTGTAATTCAAACATGACCAAGATGCTTTGCAAGAAGTATGACACAGCATAGCTATGTAGAAAACTTTCTATCACTGTTTCAGTTCCTTTTCTCATTGCTTATACAAAATCCCTGACCCCCAAATTAAGTGGGAAAGGTTTATTTTGTTCACAACTATAGAGGTTCCAGTTCATAGTCAGCTGGCTCCACAGCAAGGTGTATGGCACATAAGCATCACAGAGGAGAAACAGTTCATGGTGGGTAGAAGATCGCAAAGCAAGCAATGGACCTTAGCAGTTTCTTTCTGTCCCTTTTATATTCCACTGGGGTACTGGGATTAGGGTGATGTCAAACTAATCAGCAGACTGATTTAGTAATCAGTTCCTTAATTTAAGCATCACATTCTAGATTCAGGCACTTTTGAAAAAGCCCCATCTATGACCATATGAGGCTTTGGGGGAACATATATACACAAACCATAACAATCACAAAGGAAAAAATCACAATGATTGAGTTATATACTGAATTTGCTTCTTTCCTATTTTCTAGAGATGTTGATATCTTTAGTTTGGTGGCAAAAAGTATGGAAAAGGTGCTAAGCAACATGTGTAAAGGCAGGAAACCAGAAATAATAATGATTACATTTTCCTTTACCCAAGATAAATTAGAGAAGACTCATCCAGGCATGAATGTGGAAAGAGTCACAAAATACACTTAATTTTTACTATAAAGGGATAAATACAGCTCTCTATCACTTGTCATTTCATGTCATACTTTCCGGATTGGTGATGACCTTATGTTTCTGGATAGATTTATATTACATTCTCCAATTAGTAATGTTCTGGTTATTTTATATCTATCCTCTTATACAGATGGAAAATTCCAGAAAAGTACCAGAAACATTTTAATTGAGGGAGCTGTAGAACCCATTAATTTTTAGTCTGCAGTCTCAACAAACCAAGCTGGAAAGAGACAGGCTGACAGTCAACACTGGTAACCACATCAAGCTTAATGCTTACCACTGGCATAACCTAGGGCAATCTTTATGTTGTTAGCCCTGAATTATTTTCCAGACTGTTTTTTTTTCCTGGAGACAACTGTAATTGATCAGCTCTAGTTGCACTTTTAGAGCTATAGCTTTTAGTTGTCCATGACTAGCTCTTCTCCAGGATTAGCTAAGATGTGAGACTCGCCCTTTCTTGGGCACTATGTTACTTTCAATAACAACCACATAGATCCTTTTCATTTGTAATAAGTGGTCATTTTGCTTTGCTTTGGAGCAAGAGAAAAAATGGGCACCAAAGAAATAATAAATAAGGAACAAAGTCAAGTTCTGATAACTAGTCCTTATGACTATGATTGAATTATTGACATGATGACTAATGTTATTATTTCCCATTCAAATTAACATTGACCAAATAATCCCTCACTTTCTGACTTTCTCAATAAACAGTGTTGCTATTTGTGTCTAGATGGTCCCCCAAGACCCTTGTGGGCTCGTAGGCAGAGCTTTGGAGATGACTGAATTATAAAGGTATATATGTAGGTGATGTGGTCCAATCAGAAGAGGCATGTCACTGGGCCATGATTTTGAGAGCTACACTTCCTTTGCCTGCTTGTTCTTTCCCCCTCTGCTTCCTGGCCTTCACAGGATAGGCATTTTTCTTTCACCACTCCCCTTGACCATCGTGTTGCTGCCAGGGGAGCAAGCTGCCCACAGATTATAACTGTTAAACAAAATAAACTCTTCCCATAAACTGTGGATGTCAGATATTGTGTCTCATCATATAAAAAATAAGTAAGACAGATAAAAATGCAGAGGTTTCCTTATTTGAAGTTTTTAGTCAGCTAGAAATAAAGCAAGTTAAACGTGCCCTTTGTTATGGCTTGTATCTAGATCTCCCCCAAAACTTCATGCAGTTACAGATGGAGCTTTTCAGAGTGTGGATCCAGAGTGTGTGACACTAAGGATTGGCTTATGGCTCAGGGCTAGGAGTAAGGATGTGTGATTACTAAATCTGTCTGCAGATTGGTTTGGGATTGACCCTAGGCCAGGTAGCCTGGAAAGAACATAAAAAAGGCAGAAAGAAACTGCTATTATCATTTGTGGATCACTTGCTTGCTTTGCTATCCTCTGCCTGCCATGAACTCTTTCTCTTCTGTGATGCCCCTCTGCCATGACACCCTGCCTTGGAACCAGCAACCTCTGAACCAAATCCTTTACAATTTGTGAGCTAAATAAATCTTTCCTCCTTTTAACTTTGGTGTTGGGTATTTTTTCTCAGTAATAAGAAAAGTAACTAAGATACTTTATGATTTCAATGTGTAAATTATCTCTTTGTAAACTTCCGTACTGTATAATAAAGAGGCATTATTTAATTCCCCCTCCCCTCCAACAATATATGGTCATCAAATACTACACATTTTTCTTTTAGAGCCAAGTTCCTCAACCTTGATATTACTGACATTTTAGGCTGGATGATTCTTTGTTCATGAGGAGCATTTTACAATGTTCATTATAGAATACTTAGCTGCCTCTTTGGCCTTTGCCAAATACCACTTCACCCTCTACCCTGGTCAACTGTGACAAAGAAAAAATTGTGATTAAACTCTGTAATAAGTGCTCTGGGGAAAAAGGTGGAAAATCACTCTTAATCTGAGATTGGAAAATCCTGCTCTAGAGAATTTAATGTTTGTAACTATATGTTTATTCATGTAATTATAAGACAATATTATCTCTGGTGCTAGACTATAAATTGGGTAGGCATAGGGACTGTCTTTATTCTAAAATAGAAAAAACTTCCATCCTTTATACATAATGGCCACTTATTAAATATGGATTAACTTAATGAATAATTTGGCTTGTCATATGAATTATTGTAATAATATAATTGATCAAATTAATTAGTTCTATATCAATATTTCAGGACAAAAATATGCATTCTGATTATGCAACAAAGATGGCATTTACAAATCAAGCATATCTAAAAAAAATGAAGGGCCAGGGATTTAGCTCAAGTAGTACTGCACCTACCTTGGAAGCACAAGGACCCGAGTTTGATCCCCAGTATCACCAAAAAAATATAAAATAAAATAAATGACATTTTTGGAGGTATTTGATACTTATTTTCTTACATTATTTGAAAATCCTACATATATATCATTCCTATGTTCAAAAATTATTTTGAACTCCATTTCTTTATAGACTATTTCTGGATGAGGGTATACGAGTCTATTTGGTGTTATGGTTTGCAGTTATATGTTCCCCAAATTCTCATGTGCTCACAGGTAGGACTATTTGGAGACAACTGGATCACAGGGGTGTGATACTTACAAGTGGATGTATTTATAGCCAATGTGATGTTGGGAGGTGAAGCCTTCACAGAGAAAGTGGGTCACTGGCAGGTGGCCTAGAGGGTATATTTCTCCCCTTCCTTGATCTTTGTCTCTTCTTCTTGCTGCTATCCCATGAGCTGCTTTTTTCTTTTCCATCATGTTCCTCTGCCATACCACCCTCCTTAGAGCCCCCTATCAACTGAAACCTCTACAAACTTGTCAAACTAAACTCTTCCTTTAAGTTGTGAGTATATCATCTTGTAATACAGCAACAAAAATGTTAACTAAGACTTTTGTAAACACCAATATCAAAACAATAGGTGGACTCTCAAAATGTCTTATTGAGGGCCGGAGATTTAGCTCAGTGGTTCTGGTGCCTGCCTAGCAAACACAAGAGCCCTGGTTCTATCCTGGTAACCACACACAACAATACTAGGCATGGTGACAAAAGTCCACCAGCAATCAACACCACATACCACAATGCTGGGTGAGGTGGTTCACACTGTAATTCCAGCACTTGGATGGCAGAGGCAGGAGGATTGTTATTTGAGGCTTGCCTGGAATACATAGTTAGCTCAGGGCCAGCCTGAACTACAAAGCAAAAAAAAAAATCTTATTCATAAATTTATTATTGTTTTAAATATAAATTATAAACATAATATGTACTTGCTCTGAAAGTATAAAGTCTTCAAATTATATCTCAATGTTGGAATCTTTATTGAATAATCTTAGGAATCTTGAGATTTAATGCTGTATTGAGTACAGGTTATTTCAGAAAATAAAGACCTGTCTTCCTCACTCATCATTGTCAATGAATTTTACAGTATTTATGAGCTGATAATTTAAACAGAGGTTGGCAGGAACTGAAAAGATTCATTTTAATTGATATTTAGAGAACAAGAAGACTAAAAGAAAGAACACCAAAGATATAAAATCCTATGACTTCATCAAACCTAGGCCACCTTGCCTGTGATTAGAGATGACAGAGTTCTTCATACTTGAGAATTTCAGTTACTTGACAGTTCTATTTTATCTATGAATATCACTCATCCTTTACGTCTCAGGATTTTTCTTACCAACCTGTCAGGCTAGGAGACATAAACTCACCAGGTAAGTGTTACACCTATTTCTACTCAATGTATAAAGGTTGTCACATTATTAGGCATCCAGTAAGAGTCAAATAATGTCAACATACTGACAATGAAAACCTGGAGTTGTAGTCTCTTCTTTTTTCAGCTGGGACAGCCCAGGTGAGATAAATAATGTTTACTGATGTCAGTCATAGGATACCATCATAGTAGAAACTGAGTTTTAAAAATCTCCCAGAAATGATTGTAACACAACAAAGGAAGTACAGACCACATTTTGTTTGTAGCAGATATTAAAAATCTAGGTAATTTTGTTCATGTAAGATATAAATTTCAAACTAAATATTTGTTCATGTAAGATATAAATTTCAAACTAAATATAATTTTGGACATTTTAGGGAAAAAAAGGTGATAGGGAAAAGAGATTGGCAAAATACCCTTATAACTGTTATTGGGACATTTATGACTATACAGTATATTATGCTCTGTTTCTCTGAACTAATAAGTAGCAAAGCTCTCACACAAAAATAGTCTCAAAGGGAGAAAAAAAAACTAGTGAAACATACAGACAGAATCTGTATGAAATGAAGTATTTCCTATCCTTACTTCTCTTTATGAATTGGTTCATCCACAGTAGATGGGTATACAATTAACACACCCCCTGATAGATTAACTATTTTTTTCTGCATTCTGCATTCTGGAGGCTCTTGGTGTTTCAAATGAAGGCAGGACTGAGCCAGCCACTGAGCACTCACTGTGTGTTTTGTGATTTTCGTGGTGACATGATGAATTCTCATAACAACTTTATGACTTTGACACCAGTATTAACCCACATGTTAGAAGGAAAATTGAAACACATTGTGCTAAAATCATATGTGTTTCTGTTACCATTATGCATGGTATTAAAACATATAGGTAGCTTGGCTCCCACTTCTATGCTTAAGTACAATGAAACTCATCTTTGGTTAGCTGCGTTTCTGCATGAACTCATGGGTCTGTGAACTTTTAAAATATTACTGTGGCTGCCTATTTAATTGCTTATCTCTCAAGCAGCTTGAAAGCATGACTTTTTGTCATAGCCATATTCTTAGTGTCTAACATGCTACTGGGCATATAATACATGCATGAGAAATGTTTTTCAATGAATAATTTTCCTTCTAATGATAAAAACCATAGTGCCAATACCTGTTATTGACCATGGGCAAGTCACTGACTTTGGTATTTATTTCATTGGGATAATAATAGTAGTTCCAGCTTCATAGTATCACTGTATATTTTAAATGTTAGAAGTAGAAAAATAAAACCATGGTTGGCACATCAGAAACAACCTAGTGAGAAATTCAACCACATCCTCCTTTCTCTAAATGAAAAAGTCAATATAATGACTAAGGAAAACTTTTATTATTTTGAAGGTCTATTAAGATTCAAAGGAGCAGGTTGTGGTGATTCACACTTGTAATCCCAGCTCCTCTGGAGGCTGAGGCAAGAAGATCATGTGAGTTCAAGACCTGCCTGGACAACAGGTCGAAATGTCATTTCAAAAAAAAAAAAATCAAGGCAATATTATATGTGAATAAAAAAAGACAAAAAATAATATTATTACATGAATATCCTTTATAATTTAGCTATAAGTAGAATAATTACATTTTTTAAAATATTCTCACTATATTATGTGCTTTAGAATTATGATTAAAACTTTCAGAAAATAACTTCTTAAAAATCTTTAAGTACTAACTAGCTCAAAGTGGGTGACATAAAACAAACTTTTAAGCATTAAAATATATTTTTATGTATAAAAATACATAAAATACATAATAATGTTATAATAAAATATATAATAAATATAGAGTACATTTTATAATAAATATATATAATATATTTTATTTATATATTGAGATCTCACTCCCAGAGATTCTGAGTCCTCTGAAGTGGGACCAAGGAGTTTGCATAGTGTCGTGTGTGTGTGTGTGTGTGTGTGTGTGTGTGTGTGTGTGTAATACAGATACCACTGATTTAAGAATTCCATTCCAGTTAGCTACTTCCTGCTCCCCAGCGAGGAGAGCACCTTGCCACAAACCACCCCATGTTTCTCACCCTGAAAGTGCTCTTAGAAGTGCCCTTCTTGTCTTAGGAGATTCACTGCTAACTCCAGAAAGTTACTAAAACCTAAGAATTTTTAAAAGTATTTTATTAAATATTAAGAACTTAATCATTCATTTTGTCATTAAATAAAGCTGTGATTAAAATTATTGACATATTTTGGTGGACACTTTAAATAATTAAAGCAGACAAATTATTTTCTGTAAATGATAAAAATGTTGACATCATCATCTGACCTGTCTCAAATGTAAGCTTGTTTTCCCTGTGCTAGTCCATTTTCTCTTCATGATAATCCTGTAAGGAAGGCATTCTTTTCCTATTTTGTTAATTAAGAAGCTCCATGCAGAGCAGTTGAATAACTTGTTCCAGATTTCATGGCTGTAGGAGGATGAGCTGGGTTTCGCAGCTAGATTTCTGGCTCTATGTCCAGAGTTGCCTCCTTTTCGTGAATAGGTAAGACAGGCATTCTTCTCTTCTGCAGGGAAAAATACATCCAACTAAGTATTTTTCAAGCATGATATCCAGTTACCATAACATTTTCAGTAACCCTGCTTTTCACAGTCAGTCTTTTTGATAGAAGCACTGCACAGCCCCCACAGCGAGCAGGCAGGGGAAACTGGCAGTACAGGCCAGAGTCTGATGTAGTCAAACATCAATCCACTTGTAAACGTCCTTGGAAAATGAAAAAAATGTCCTTAACATTTTGCCAAGCAGCGGAGAGGAGGCTGGCTTGAAGGTTACATGAGCTTCTTCTCACAGCTCAGGACAGTCTGTTTCACAACTTCAAACATTACATTATTTTTTTTTCTTTCTCTTGATCATTTTAATACACTTGAAAATGCGTTTGCCCTGCACGACAGACATAATAATGAGTCACCCTTTGGGTGGCCCACATTGGCATGTGACCCATCACCTGGGGTTATGTTATCTTCTTATCTGGCTCAGGTTGCTGCCAGCAGGAAGGATAAGATGCGCCTTCTGTGACCCAGCAGCTTCTCCCAAGGCGGCCACTGCTTCAACACCTGTTCCGACCATTACGCCTCCTCATCCGGAGCCTTTCCGTTAGGTCCCTTGGCTGAGCGATACTGGGGTACATCTCCTCCACACAGACAACCAGCAGCCTCTGTCCTACTTTAAAACATAGAGGTAGGGGAAAGATTGTTCTCTTCTCATTGGTTCCTCTTTTTAATGCCTGCCTTTTAGGGCAGTTGTATGCTAAACACTCCGTTGGGCACAAAGAATGATGAATTACCTAGTCTCTGCCCTTGAAAAGCTGGCCAAGAGTGGATTAATAGCAGGGGCCCGACAGGCGTGTCCAGAGAATGTGGAAGCACGGAGAAGGCTGTGGGAGAGGGAGCGGGACCGAGTGAGACCGGACACAGAACTTGTCAGCTCGCCTCGCGCTGAGGTGGGAGCGGACAGCGCACCAGGACTAGCCCCGGGCACGGCAGCGGCGAGGACCTTGCGGGCGGAGGCCTCGGTGAAGACAAGTGCATCCGAGTGGGCGGGGTGCGTGTGAGTACGTGTGTGCGGTGGTGTGTGGTGTGTGAATGTGTGTGAGGTGGTCTGTGCTGGGGAGAAAAGAGGCTCCATTCGGCTGTGTGTGTTGGGTGTGGAGAGGCTGAAGTGGAGCGCAGCCGGCAGGCAGGGAGGCAGGAAGTGAGGGCTGCTCCGCTGTTCCAGTCGTGGTCAGCGAGGTCCACTCACTGGGTCATGAGCAGCAGAACAGAAACCGCACTCCTAGCTGCCTTTCTGTCCCATCTATGGCGCTCAGGAACCCTGAGGTACATGTGTGAAGATCGAACAACTTCTTAAAGCCCAAAAATAAAAAGCAGCTCTCCTTGGAGTCCTGTGCAGCTCCTGACCGCAGGCTTCCCCTGGGCTTTCGTTCGTCACTCCGTGTCGCACACAGCTGAGGCCCCGGAGGATTATGCCCGAAGCCTCTGGGACGGTCTGCCTCAGTCTGACCCCTGCGCTCGGTTGCAACTTCCTTAAACTGAGGCCAAGTGTTTAACACTGTGTCGTTTCCTTGTTTAGGAAGGGAATGCTGTTTATATTTGTGTTACCTTGTTCACTAAAACTTGTAAAACCTTAGAACTTTAGTACAAAAGACATATTCAGGGAATCTCTATGACTATTGTTAATTAATATTATTATTATTAAAATGCATACTGAACCTAATAGTTTAGAATTTTCCAGAACCCATACTGTAAAAAGGTTTAGCACAAATTTAGAGGAAGAAACAGTTATGGTTAAACTGCTACTTATAGCTCTGTAAGAGACTTGTGCCTCCATTTCATCGTATTGGGAATGCACTTTATAATAATAAAGTACACGGTTCCTATGTATAATTCATATACTTGCTTAAGGATGAAATAAAAGGAAGTAAAGACTATAACAATATAACATGTCTGGTATATTTATTAAATATAAAATAAATATCCCATTTTTCTTTGTACAAACAAATGTTTATTATGTATGTTGCACAATAGTGAAGATAAATAAAGCATGCATAATTTTTGATAAGTTCTACCAAAAGACATACAAATTGTATAAGTATTTTATGAAAAGGAACAAAGAACTTTAAGAGCCACGTATGGAATCAAGATTTTTGGGCTGGAGATTTAGCTTAGTGGTTCTGGTGCCTGACTCAGAAGCGCAAGGTCCTGAGTTTGATTCTGGTAACCACATACAACAATGCTGGGTGTGATGAGTCATGCCCACCAGCAATCAGTACCACATACCACAGTGCCTGGTGTGGTGGCTCATGCCTGGAATCCCAACACTCTGGAGGCAGAGACAGGGGGATTGCTGAGTTGGAGGCTTACCTGGTCTACATAGTGAGTTCAGGGCCAGCCTGAACTACAAAGCAAGAGAGACCCTGTCTCAAAAAAAAAAAATATTTTTACCAGCCACACATTATGCTGAACAAAAACTTTCTGTTGATATTACAAAATACCTATTGCTCAGTAATTTTTAAAGAAAAAAGTTATTTTTTCAAAGCTCACGGCTTTCAAGACTGCAAATCCATATAGCACAATGCTCTGGAGAGGACCCCAGTGGCACCTTGTCCCTTGGGTGGCATTATGGAGAATACATACTAGAAGAGATCGATCACATTAGAGAAACAGGAAGCCAGGGTCCCTCTTGAGACTACCTCAGGGTTCCATGGGGACTGCCTAACCCTTCCAATGCTCTTCTACTAGGCTCTGCTTCTTAATAGTTCCACTGCCTTTTAACATGGCCACACTGAGGGCCATAGTTGCAACACATGAACCCTTAGATGAAGAACCATACCCAAAGCACAGTAACAGGAATAACAATATTCAGGATGTACATGTGGAGGAGGATGGGGATGAAACTCTCAGTGAAGGATGGCTCAAACGATTTTCTTAGAAATATTAATACCAGGCACAATCCAACAAATGTATTAAGGAGTAGTTCTCTTTTAAGAGCTATAGAATTATACTCTGAACTGAATCAATAGATGCACTTATGTATATTATTAGGCCAAACCCAGAGTGTTTAAATGGCAATAGGAGGAAAAATAATCATCACAAGACGTACCCCTCTGTCACTGAATTTCCCTTAGTAACAATAACCACCAGCATGTGTTGGAATACTGACAATAGCCAAACATTCCATTTTGTGCATCCAGTAGACTAATTGCTTTACTTTGCTATTGAATTTTAATATAGCCTATCAGCATTTTAAGTGGCAATTAAATTCATCATAGGAAACATCACATAACTGGCATGATTACATAACCAAGAACTACAACCAGGTTGGTTCATCACTGTGCAGCTCATGGCAATTCTGTCATGATGGCAATAGTAGCAACTAATAGATAACAAGGCACAACCTTCTTTCAAAGATATTAAAATATGACAGACCAGGGTGAAGGTGTAGGTGAGATAACCCCTGTCGTCCAAATGTCCATATACCTATTTCCATGTGGAGATAAGATATAAACATATGATGACAACAGATAGATGATTTACCTGCAAAAAACACCGTACATCTTGAGTGCAGAAAGATAACAGTGTAATTTTAGGTTGTTTCCTAAGGAGAGAGTACAGACACAGTGCTCTTAGTTTTAAATCCCATAATTCTGGTTCTCCATCACAAAATACTATGCAGTAATCTCCTATGCAAAGCAATACAACACTTCTACCTCAATTCTCAGGCATGAAAGTGATGTAAAGTGCCCCCTTTTTTTTTATTTTTTTTTTTTGTGACAAGGTCTCGCTTTGTAGTTCAGGCTGGCCCTGAGCTCACTATGTAGCCCAGGCAAGCCTCAAACTCAGCTATCCTCCTGCCTCTGCCTCCCGAGTGCTGGGACCACAGGTGTGAGCCACCACGCCTGGCACTGTGGCATGTGGCATTGATTTCTGGTGGGCGTGAGTCTCCACGCCCAGCATTATATGTGGTTACGGGGGATTGAACTCAGGACCTTGCGCTTGCGAGGCAGGCGCCGGAACCACTGAGCTAAATCTCTGGCCCTAAAATGCCCATTTTTACCAACCAGGTATCAGTGCAGCAGATAGGAAAGAAGGCCGAGTCCTGACAGTCGAAGCTCTCTCCATAGGCCTCCGGCCAGGATGCCCCGATGGTGTCTTTCTTATGTATATGTATGGACATGCACAAATTTATGCTTACTCCCTTCTTCAAATCAGATAGTCTCAACTGACATCAAACTACCAATTCTTTAGTGAAAGCTCAGAACAACTCTTCAAAAAGAATAAGGAGGCTTAAAGACTCTTGGCCAACAGGATGGCCACAGGGAGCACTGGAAGAGAACAGATATGGAGAGAAAGAGAGCTGGCTGGTGGAGCGTTACCATTTCTCCCCAGAGGATTCAGCATCCATCAGGGCTGCTCTGCCACCACCCATCCTCTTCCTATTCCTGCCCTGAAGTCCGCTTCTAAAGTATACAATAGTTTGAAGCTGTAAGTCAAGGGTACAGTTCATAAATCTGAACATAATACCTTGTATTTTATGATTATTCAGAAATAATGTGTAAATACCTTGTGTAAGGGATTGAATTGAATTTCCAAAAGAGATACATGAAAGTCTTGACACCCAGTACCAGTATTCAAAGTGTGATCTGGTTCTAAATAGAATCTTCACAGAAGCAAATAAGATAAATGAGATCATTCTGGTGATCATTAGTGCACTATCACTGGTGTCCATGTAAAAATGAGAAATTCAGACACAGCAACAGATACACTCAGAAAAGATGCTATGAAATTTTAAGGGGAGAATATCATGTAAAGACAGTAAAGAATGGCAAGTTTTATTCATTTATGTGCAAATGGATAAACCTGGAGAACTAATAAGTGAAATAAATAGATCACAGATATACATGCAAACACCCTATCTTTTCTCTCCTATGAGAACCTGTAGATGTAAAAGAGTTCTAGAATGGATGATAGTTTTTGTAAAATAGGAAATTTCCAAAGGGAATTTGGTGTGGGAACTTAATGATGGGAAAGAATAAATATGATTCAAAAAAAATAAAAGAGCATGTATATAAGGGGTGGGGGGAGGTAGGGATATGGGTAAAAAATGAGAATTAACTTGTGTCATATACTGATATAAATTCCCCAAAGTTGTCTGTGATTGTGAGCTGTTTATAAAATGTACCAATAGATATCTGAAAAAAAAAAAAAAAAAGAAAGAAAAGACAGAGGTTGGGATGATTCATCTACCAACCCAGGATCACCAGATAGCTGGCAAAATACCAGAAGCAAAAAAGTGGCTAAGAGCATTCTCTTCTTCAGGATTCAGAGACAATGCAATTTTAACACCTCAATTTCATACTTCCGGCCTAAGGAACCATGAAACAACACACTTCTGTTGTCCTAAGTCATGCAGTGTGTGGTGCTTTGCTACAGAACCCACAGAAACTCAATACAATATAATACAATGTATTTTACTTAGTGGGTTCCTACAATCAAATGCCAACACACCGCTCTTTGCTCAAAATATTTTTAAACAGAGGGAAAGTGTGGAAATGAAGAGCTAAAATATATCTATTTATTTAGTACTAGTTACAAGAGCCACAAAATGCAATAGATGGCAATATTTTTATTTACACCTAGTTTCCAGTAATTATCATAGAAAGTGTTTATGTAAATTTGGCTATGTGGCTTTTTCTTACCAGAATATGATCAAAACAAGACAATGCTAAATGACAGCATGGATCTCAGGCACTGGGCCAGTTTTTCCAAGGAAGAAATTTGCTAAGTACTCCAAGGGCAAGGAACATTTCAAACCAAACACATCATAGATACTATGCAAACAAAGGGTGACAATTACACAGGAAGTGCCAGTGTTCAGAAATTGTGGTCCTCTGTTGATTTCCCAGGAATTAAATGTTTATTAAATCGAAAAGATCGTAGTTGAAATTTAACACCCAAGGCCTACAACTGATGGTTTCTTTTATTAAGGTATCTGTGAGATTATTAATCTCTGCATTATTAATATCCTCAAACTTTAAATAATTATAAAATCACATCAACACATACAACAATTTCTGTCTTTCAAAGGCATACCTAATCTGAGTTAGTTTGCAAATCACAATCAAGATATGGCATACGTAAAAATATGAAAAAATATGAAATTTCACCTTAACTCAAAGATCATTCATTTTTCTAATGAAAAAGGCCAAGATCTATTGATTCATATACTCTGAGCTCTGCAATACTGAGGATTGAGCATGTGCCCACTTCTTTTCAAAAGGGAAATTGTTTTGTTCAAATATTTGTTAAGATGGCATCTTAATAATATTTCCTGAAAAGTATTTCAAATTCTGAGTTTATTAGTTGCTATTTTAAAATATAGATGTTTTAGTATCATAGAATTATGTAGAATAGAATCTTTTTTATAAATCCCCTTCCAAAAATAAATTTTCAATTATTCTTCAAAACAATAAATAGCGATCTATAAGATGGTTATAATGCCAAATTAGTTTATAGATATTTTAATTTTAATTAAAAACAAATGGGGACACTGTATATAATTGTCCTAATTCAGCAGGTCCCCTGTTTATCACTGTTTAGGAAATGAGAGATTTCGTTTTCTCTTCTGTATTTATCTGAATTCTCTCCTGCACTTTTTTTAGTCACTTTTACCTGGAAGCTCATACGACATAGCTTTCTCAGTACCACAAATCTCTATGACCTGAGCCAACTAGGAGTGTTTAAATGTAACTAAAAGAGAAGGGGGGGGGTGATTTTTAAACTGGCAGTGAGAAAGTTTTCTTTGTCTAAATAGTCCTTCTTGCAAGGTCCTATACAGTAACAAGAGCAAGTGTTGCTGCTCACCGCTGTGTTTTCTTACAGTCCTAATAAATATTACACAGATGCAGGGGAATTCGGTGTCGTGATTCTTGCTTTCTTCTTATTTTTGCACCAAGTAGCTTTCCAGGATTATTTTAAGACTTGTACACGGGTTTGGATATCACATATTTGTTAATTTTCACTTGCTTTCTCAAGAGAAAATACGTCATCCTGAAAGATTGAACTCATTTATAAGGATGTAGAGATATTTTTGAAGGAACTTATGGCTTTCAAAAAGGCCATTAGATAGGCTTTAATCATTATTTTAAAGCCAATTAGTTACAAGTAATTTGATGTGTTCTGTTTCCACATTCATTAAAATTGATTCCCAGTCTGAGTCAGGTGTGCACTTGCTTTGTTTCTGCTGAAACCAACACTTTGGGCTCAATACATTTTTTTCAAGACTTTCTTCCAGAAATTTTGCTCCAAAAATTGTTTACTGTGCCCCCCGTAGCATTGAGATCCCATGAGTGTGAGTGTGACACATGCCCTGCATTCACCTCTGCAGGGCAGGATTAAATCAGGGACCCAAAACTCATGCCGGAAATCAATGTAAAATGTTGCTTTTCCACAGAGGAAGGCTTCAGAGTCACAGAGTCTGAAATGAATGGCACGGGACAGACAGAGACCAAGAAGAAAGCTGGTCCCAAGTCAAAGGCTTCTTTCCAACTGAACATTGGGATAATAATATTTTTATGCTTCTTAAGCTTTTTTCTAAGTATATCTGTATTCAAGCCATTACAAACTAACCAATTGAACAAAAATTAGCAAACAAGGAGAGATTGATTTTTTACTCAGCCCATTTTAGAATGTGATTTAAGAAAACTGAAAACTGTCTTGATGTATTATGAAAGGAGTAAATTAATCAGACTTAAATTTTAAAATAACAGCTCTATTTAAATACATAGCATCCTTAATAACCATGGGAGATAGGTTTCCAGATTCCAAAAGCTCAGATTTTCAAGTCCCTTACACAAATCGGGGTGGAACTTCCATCTACCCTACGCAGTGTGAGTGCTATCAACATTTGTTACACTGTATTGTTTAAAAACAAAATAAAAACAAGGAATGTTCCTGTAGTAATAGTGTTTTACCCTTTTTTTTTTTTTTTTTTTTTTTTTTGAGACAGGGTCTCGCTTTGTAGTTCAGGCTGGCCTGAGCTCACTATGTAGCCCAGGCAAGCCTCGAACTCAGCAATCCTCCTGCCTCTGCCTCCCGAGTGCTGGGATTACAGGCGTGAGCCACCACGCCCAGCACATATTTTACCCATTTTTTATGCCAAACTGCTGAACTGAGATCCGGCTCAGTAACTCAGTGAAATTTGTTACACATTCACTCCCTAGATACACTCTGACACGTGAGCCTGGTGTGATGTGCTGTGCTTCTGGGTCACAAGCAACGGCAACTTTGGAAATACAATCCCACTTCTGCCAGGTCCCGCGCAGAAACAGAAGTGAGTACCAGGTAGGCGCTTTGAGGACGATCCGATAAAGGGGTCTGTGCTCTGAGGTGGGCAGCAGATGGAACCTCCATGAGACAGTGGTGTGTTAGAGACAGTAGGAGCAGGAAGCTCTGCTTACCCGAGGCCTAAGAGGCAAGTGAACAGCACAGTGATGTGACTGTAAACAGAGGAGGGGCCGGATGGCAAGAGGAGATAACCCAAGGGTCAGTAAAGCGAGGTTCTAGCAGAGCTGACCCACTCCGGCCCCTGCGGCAGGGCCGGAGGGCTGCTCGCGGGGCCCGTGTGCTCCGGGAGAAGGCTCTGCGGGGGGAGCTGAGTGATGCAGCAGCCCGTGCGGCGAGAGTACGTGGTGAGTTCCTCGGCAGAGAGGCCTGTAGACTGCAAACCGTGTGAGACATTTGTTAAGATGACCTTAATTTTCCATTTCTCTTGCTTTAGCACATTCCTTTCTCCTTGCCTAAAACTTTGCTACTCCCATTTACTTATCTGGCAAGTTCCCAGGTTTCCTCAGATTCTAAACTCAAGCATTATCTGCATCACATATTTTAGCTTTTTCTGACCACATTCTGAGTTAGAAATGTCTCCTCTGCTTCCACAGTACTGAATACACACTACTGTTCTGGGTGCTGACTTGGACGAGGACAGAGACTGTCTTTTCTTTCTCTCTCTCCAGCAGGGCACAGTACCTAGAAAAAAATAGAATGTAACCCATGATTCTTAAATCATATAACCAATTAAGTAATGTAGAGAAATGACCTATGCAATGATATTTGTCAACTATACACATGTGGTAAAACTCCTGAAGGCTGACTTTGGGGATCTCACACATCTTTTCATTTGCAAACTCTCACTGTACTGTGTCGCGACCCTCACCGATCCTGCAGAGAGAGACGCAACACACGGAGTGCAAACTTGATCTTTATTCTCTCTCCCACTTCCTGTCTTGGGTGCTTATATACATTCTCCTCTCGAGGCCCCCTCCCACCGCCCACAGATATTACCATATAAGGTCTGCAGTTTGTTTGTGTTACACAGAGGTTTCTGGCTTGCTGCCAGCCGCCATCTTGGGGGGTGGTCTTTACGGCCCGCCACATTGCCAGCCGCCATCTTGGGGAGCGGTCTTCACAGCCTGCCACGGTACCTCAGGACAGTGGCTCCTACCATCAACCTCCACATCTCTATCCACTGTGAAGATATGGCCTGCTACCAGCCCACGTGCCTGTGTCGGTCACTTTCCTGTCACTGAGACAAAATACTCAACATCTGCAGCTTCATTTTGGCTCACAGTTTCAGAAAGTTCAGTTCATGGTCAGCTGGCAGAAAAGGCAACATGGAGTGGCGCGACAGGGGAAATTGCTCCACCGAGTCAGCCAAAAGCACAGAGAGAAGGGAGGAGCCAGAAACAAGAGCACAGCCTTCTAGTCACACTCCCAGTGACCTGCTTGGTTCAACTAGGCATCACCTTCCCGGTATTATCTGATCACCTCTCAAAAGCCCCACTTTTGAGCATGTGAGACTTTTAGGGGAATTTTTAGATCAAAATCATAAAAGTACTGTGAGGTACCAACTGTGTGTCTCCTTCACCACTCAGTGGGAAAGTTTGGAAACGTTGGCATTTATCTCCTCAAGAGCTGTCAGACACGACCCTAAAAATGTATGGTATCTTTCCAACTGTGTAACTCTGCAACTTCATGTCTTAAAGTTTAAAACGCAGAACCTCTGAAAAAGTCATAAAACACTGAGTCCTTCTCCAAATGATATATCAGTGTCTTGGGAAATAAATATGTTTTAAAAACTACAGAAAAATTAATTCAATTGATTTTTCCTTTTTTAAATTTTTATTTTATTTTTTATTAAAAAATAACCATTGTACCTATTCATATGTACATGCAGAGTTTTGATAGATGTATGTTTTATGCAACTACATATCTTCAGTGGTGGGCTTAGAGGTGAAAAAAACTAAAAATACAAGGATTAAGAATCATATTCTTATTTTTATTCTGCCTCATAATGCTTGAAACTTAATTGAAAACTCTTGCATGTTTAACTTTTCTCTTGCTGATGAAATAGAAAGTTTGGGGATGTTTCTACCCCAATGCATGTTCACTGTCTCTACAACTGCACACTAATGTAGAACCTTATGGAGATAGAACTGGAAAAATTGCATAAAGGCTATGCAGCGCTCAGGCTAGAACATTAATAAGAACAATTAGCACTCTTGATGGAATTACCAGCACCGTTAAATCTCTGCTGGTCTTTATGTCCAATCTGTCAGGCTTTGCAGCTGTGACTCTTGGGCTGCTGCTTCCCTTTGGGGTAGAGGCCCGGGGAACCAGCCTCACATCCCAACATGCCTTTTCTAGTAGTGTTTGACAAAAATTTTAAATATAATTCAGAATGAACTTTTTATATTGTTTTGAAATAAGAAAATATCTTTGCAGCTTATCTATAATAACCATCTTCAAGGAAGTTAATACAGTAGAAGGTAAAGCAATATTTTTGTTCACTAAAATAGTCTCCACCGGCACTTTTGGGTATATTCAGTCTTATTCATAGATTCCTAAGGTTTTCTCCTCCCCATAATGACTTCAAAACCATAATGTGCTGGGAAAAATCATATATGAGGTAACACACAACTGACAAAGTGCAGCATTATTCTTCAGTTACATCAATGTAAGGAGGTTGGATCCAAAGAAACAGTTTAAAAGAAGAATGGATTATAATTCTAAATTTCTATTTGATGAGCAAAATAGTCAAGTGGAGCTTAATGAGCTTGCTTCAGAAAACTCTTGAAATTCTGTGGGATAAATCTAGTACATATAAATATCCATTTTTGAAACCTCAGGAATAACAATTACTTCAATGACTTCCACTTTTAAAGGAGATCTGTTGTTAGTTATGTCAACTCTCCTACACTGGCTCCTTTTCAGAAAATTATGTGCTAAATATATCTAGGCAGAAACAGTACACTTGCTCAGTTTTTGCTATTGAGATGCCTTTTCTCTTTTCCAGCAAATACTTTACTGGTTAAATGATTTGGAGGACATAGTTATAAGTTCTGCAACTGAAAATGTTTCTCGTGTCCCATGATTTTATTTTCCTCTAAGATATTGGTATTTAAATATCACTGGAAAAGAACTTTGCTGACTTGTGCACAAGTATGAATCAACTCTCCAAGGCTACCAGTTTGACTCAAAATTCTGTCATAATATAAACTAAAAATGATACAGAAGCTCATTGGTGAACAACAAAAAAGAGTGTTCTGTTACAAAAATAACTTTTTAAAATTTTTTCTCTTTAATCTGAAATTGCATTACCTTCCTGGAAATTACATGGTAAGTACTTTATATAGTACTCTTAACTGAAGCTACTATTTTGGATTAGGTAGGCATTGGGAATTAATTTCTAGCCTCCTGAATTGGTCCTACATTTGTTTCTATTATATTGTATTTATGTGTTCCTCTACTCATAGAGTTACAGGCTTGAAGATTGCTAGCATAGATTGGTCTTTAAAAATATACTAAGTCATCTGTACTTTCATAGATAACAAAATTGATTGTCACATGGAAGAAGTGAACCATGATATACACAGTATTCCTCACAATACATGATTTGTTTTACTTTGAAAGTGAAGCCATTGTCCTGAGCTAGCATAAATGGAGAGTAAAATGTGTCTTTAGCTTATATATTGAAGCTCATGAATAAAACTATGAGACATAAATATTTAGTCAACACATAGTTAATGAACATCAAAGGAGATGGTTGTTCATTTTGTTTATAGCCTGTTTTGAAATTTATTATGTGGAGAACAGTTAACTTTGTTGCTTGAGACACAAAAATGAAGAGGCAAGCATAGTAATACACGTTCTTGAAATCAACTACCTTATTTTGAGCCTTAGTTTCACCATTTAATAACTTAAATCTAAATTTATTATAACCTTATTAACTTATTTTTACTTTGGCAAATTACTTAATCCCTTTGACTTTCAGCCTCACTTACCTATAAAAGTAAACAATTGTCTACTTTGTAAAGTTCCCTTTAAAGGATTAAGATATCTCATAGGTAATCATTCAGCACAGGATCAAGTAAGTATCCGAGAAATGTTTGTCCCTTATTCCCAGAGAGGTGAATTTTAGCTTTATGGAGCTCTGAGTTCAGTATGGACAGGTGTTCCATCTTAGCAATTCAGAAGAATAGACACGTATTGATGGTACGAAGGGACACAAGCAAGAGCCGTGTTTCTAATGGAGAAAGACTAGTGGTGGAGCAAGAGGAATAACCATCAGTTTAAGAAAAAGATGAAGATATTCCTAGGAGTGGACAGAGTATGGAAAGGGACTGTGGATGGAAACATTCTGGACACATTCAACATTAATGGAATGTAATTAAAATAAGGCAGCACCAAAACCACTTAAACATAATACATCTATTTTGTTGAAAACTTGATTTTTATACCAATACTATAGTGGAGGGTGAATTGTATGATTTCATTCATTCTCTTCCAAATAACATTTATGTTCAAACATAATACTAGGCACTGGGTATCCAATGTTGAGCAAAAGACAGTTCTTTGTCTTTGTAGAAATAACAATACTAAAAGGCAAACAGATAAATACCATAAATAAGTGGTGACAAAAGGCAAGGATAGCACTGTAGTATCCTTTGGAGAAAAGCAAGATTTAAAGATTCAGGAATATTTTCTGAAGTGACGCTTTAGCTGAGTCTTAAAGGGAAAGAAGGAATCAACTGTACTGAATCAGGGTAAAGAATAACAAGCAGAAAGACAAAAAGGAGATGTCTAGAGCTGGAAACACAAATTGGTCCCAGAATCCATTTGCTGTGTTGCTGGGAACTTCAGCACAATCCTTAATAAATACTATACACTTAACCTTTGTTGACTATATATGTGAGCAAATGAATGAATGAATACATTTTGAAAAGATTGATCATTTAGCAAAGATATTAGCAAAAATTGACATAATTATATCAACACTTCAGGGAAAACAATTATGCAGCCATCTGGCAAATGGCTTGGCAGGCAAGAAGATAACAGCAAGTGATAGCCAATTAGGATTCCATTGCAGTGGTGTGATATGAGATATTCTGAGCCTATAGTCTAGGACACCGGTGGTGAAAGCAGATGAGTAGAGAGGTTTGAGCGGGGGTGTTGGTGATATTGATATTGAGAGTTATAAAGCTGTAGCAGTGGTAGGTATTGCCATTGTTACTTCAGACCTTGAACTTTTCTTGCCAGATTGATTTTGAAGAGATTTCAGCAGGAGAGTAACTGGAATTTCATTTCAGACAGATCATTCTAATGGCAGTATCAAAGATGACTGCAAAAGCTCCAGAGGCCGAAGGAAGGTAGGAGGCTAGGCCAGTGGAAATAATGAGTAATTCAGATAGCGGGAGATAAACAAAGGCAGGAGGCTAATGTAATATTCCTGGTGAGGAAAGTAATTGTAAGTGAAAGAAGAAACTCCTATCAAATAGAAAAAAGGACACTGAGTCAAACTACTTAGGAAATGGGATATGTATTCAATGATTAACTGAATGTGTGGAGGAAGTAGGAGGAATTCAGAGTGATTCATGAGTGCCTGATCATGATGACTAGCCATGAAAATAGTAAAAAAAAAAAAAAAAAACTAAGAAAAATAACATATGAGGATAGAAAAGGTGTTGGAGGTGAGGTTAAGGTGTGACTTTGAAGAGCATATCCAAGTAAAGAGATTTAAAAGGACTTTTGACTGTTCAAGTTTGTTTCTCAGGAGTGAGCCCAAGTCAGTAAAGGTAAATAAATAGAGGGGTGGATGGATCAATATAAAGCCACATAGAGCAACCCTAATGTGAAAGTTGCCCAAACCGTGTGAATCACCTAGACAGACAGAGCAAATGTGAAAGCAGTAAGACTCATCAGAAGTGGGAGAAACAGCAGCCGGAGAGGCCGGGGCCGCGTAAGAACAAGGAGGAGGAAGCCAAGAGGTAAGGAGGCGACTAGAAAAGATGTTGTACAATTTTTATAAACAGCACTATCGACTGCTACGCAGTGGTTAACCAAGACAAGTACTGAAATAAATGCAAACATACAGGCAAGTATCAGGACAAGACACATTAAAACTTACGGGAAGGACAGGAAACCAGAACTGAAGATTCTCAATGGCAATTAGTCTAGGCTAGTAACAAGGTTCACGGAGTATGATTACATGCGAATGAGGTGCGGTGGAGGTAAAAATTTTTGGTACTGAAAAAATCAAGAGACTGGGAGGCCACCCATCCACATGACTTCTGAAGTCCTTTGTATCATGGCAGGACACGAGGATCATAAAAACAGATTTCAGTGAGCAAAATACCACTGAGAGAACTTACAACAAAGACAATGAGGGAAGGAGAAGGAGAAGCAGCACAGGGAAGGAGAAGCAACTGAGTTTCAATACGATAGTGGGGATTTAGGAGAATATCAATTCTACTGTTTAATTTCAAAGTCTGTGAGACTCCTTTGGTACACGGCTTAAAACTGAACTAAAGAGGCACATATGAAAGATGCATGCTAAATAGGAGGCAGGATTGGGTTAGGTTTAGATAAGAGAGAAGTGAATCCTTAAGTCTTATGTTTGGGGAGACTGAGGCTTAATTAAGAACATACTAAGTGTAAGACACTAATGATTAGTGAAGGTAAAAATTTTAAATGTTGGCCCTCCCTCCTGGAATCTATCCTGCTCTCTAATGGGCACAGAGGTTAGGGGAGATTGAGAAGCAGGGGTGGATTCCCAGCGCCTTATCAGAGATGGGATATGTACGGAGTTATAGCCTCATTATGGAGAAGAAATAGCAACATATGGGGCGGCAGAGCAAGTTATAAGTCCCGGTTCCCGTAGGGAAACCTCGTCTTTCTGAAAAAAGACTGAGATTGCGCTGACCTCTGCAGTGGCTGCTTCCTGGAGCCAGAGCGGGCAGGGTGGTCGGGAGGCCTGGCCGACAGGGTGGGCCCGCGGAGGGGGAATGGGGAATGGGGGGCACGAAGCCCAGCCCGCGCCGTGGAGCGGAGGGCGGCCCTGGGCACACAGGCCTTGGCGGACCTGTGAAGACCCCGCTCTGTATTTAAGGCCGTGGTCCCTTCCCGTGAGAAGGATCCTCAGCCACGGCCTGCCCAAAACGCGCTCCACGGGCTCTGCAGAGCACAGTGGGCAGCAAACAAGAACGAGTTCAGCTTGTGCTCCAGGGAGGTCTTCATGCTCTTCCAGACAGTCACTCCTTCAAAATCCTTCTTGACAGGCAGGGGATTCGGCTCAGTGGCGCCTCTGTCTGCCTTGAAAATGCAGGGTCATGAGTTAGACCCCTTGTAAAGGCGGGGGGGGGGGGGG
>PVIC010019459.1:0-30519 GCA_004025085.1 Thryonomys swinderianus
CTCCCTCCCTCCCTCCCTCCCTCCCTTCCTTCATTGAGACAGGGTCTCCCTTTGTAGTTCAGCCTGACCCTGAGCTCACTGTGTATCCCAGGCAAGCCTTGAACTCAGCAATCCTCCTGCCTCTGCCTCCTGAGTGCTGGGATTAGAGGCGTGAGCCAGCACGTATTGTTATATGTGGTTATTGAACCAGGGACCTTGTGCTTGCTAAGCAGGCACAAGAACCACTGAGCTAAATCTCCAGCCCGAAATAGTATTGTCTTTAAAGATTAAAATTACATAGAAGAGCTTTGGAGTTTATTGTGTCTACCTCCCTGGGGATAGACTAGGTGGACAGTAGTGACAGTAAGTCAGTCATAAGGAACCAGATCATGGTTGATAACAAGACCAACTATCTAATGGTTCCATGTGTCCATATTGAATTTTAGAGTTATGCATCAATTCTGTCATTTCAATAGTGCTATTGTAGAAGACAGTATTACTCTTTTTCCTATACTAAGGCTATGAATTTTTATGAACTGCGTTCTTAAACCATATCCTTTCCCTTACCCAATGCCCTTTTTGTAGCCTTAATCACTCTGTAATATTGCACTTTCTATATCTTTTCTTTTTCTTCTGTGAAGCATGCTGTATCAAAACTTGAAAGATATCTTTTTAAACTCAGGGATTCCCAACTTCTTAACTTTTTGTTTTCTTGAGATCCTTTTGATAGTCTATCGAAGTCTTAGAATTCTTTTAAAGTAAGATATATATAATTACAGAGAAAATGAATTACATTAAAAAAACTAAATAATTTTAAAAACTGTGTGGGTAAAATGTGCTACTGCATTACTAATAAGTTAGACTAAGATCTAATGGAAGGCCCAAGAATATCATGATTTTGAAGCTCTAAAGTGTTTTGAGATTCTTCAACAAGTATAGTGTGATATAAAAATATCTACTGTAATCTATCAGAGATGGTGTTACAGGCCTAATGAGTTTTCTATGGTTTGTTTTCTGTGTCCATAATTTAAGGAAACACAAATTTCCATTTGATGATTAGTGAAAGAATTTTTTCTTCCAAGTTCACAGAAAGCTTGAATTCTATCCATATCTCTTGGGCTTTATGAACCCTGGGTTAATAATTCCTGTACTAGATGATATGAAGCACCCATATGAATAAAAGAATAGTCTCTAACTTCAAAGAAGGAGCATTCTAGTAAGAGCTATAACACGTTTTTAGAAAGAGTTCTAGTTCACAGTTGAGCATGTGATACATTATACAGAAGTTATATGGACAAAATATTGTGGGAATTTACAAGAGTAAGGGATTTCTCGGGTCTAGGAAAACAAAGAAGGATCCTGGAGGGAAGTGGATCCTAACTGGTTTTGAGAATGAGGAAGTTTATGGAGACAGAATGGAGGAGAGAGACCTTTCAAACAGAAGGAGTAGATAGAAGCCTTTAAAGCTCCTAAAAGCTCAGGTTTCATGTAAAGTGAACTTGCTAATGCAATATAAGGCTGAAAAACTAGCTATGTTCCAGTCGTGGCAGCCCTTTAATTATTGTCTGAGGAGGCTGGGCTTTACGTTGAAGGTGATGGAGGGAGGACTGATAATTCTTTTTTTTTTTTTTTTGAAAGTAAGGTGATACATTCGAGTTCTCCTTCAGAAGGTTAATCTGGCAGGACTGTGCAGGACAGATGGGAGCGGGGAGCCAGTAAAGAAGTGGTTTCAGGAGGGAGATTAGAAAGGCCTGAATAAAGGCAGCAGAAATGAGGAAAGAGAGGGAGTCATGAAAATATATTAGGAAATGGGATTGCCGCGACTTGGTGTTCTGGTGGGGAGACTGAGAAGAAGAGTTCAAAGAAAGTGGTCGTATGGATGAAGAGAATGAAAGAGCAAGTTTCGGAAATGGGAGGGAAAAGATTTATATTTTTATTCTGACCTTGATATCTTGTGTTTAAATCTCATTTTAATTATCTACTTGTAGCAATAGAAGGGAAGAGCATAGTGGGAGAACAGGTGATTATAAAAAGGTCGTGAAAAACCTGCCTATAGATTTCTGATTCTAAATGATATTGTTGATCAAAAGAGGTAGAATAGCTCAGCCAATATTTGCGTGGCTTTGACCGTTGAAAGCTCATGCATGGGAGCCTTAAAGATATGTCCCACTGAAGTAGCATTTTATGTCTTAGGAATTTATCCTCAAAAAATAAAAATGTATCTATAGGACTTTTCATTAGTACATGTTGATGGTGCATAAGAGGCTATTTAAACTGGATGTAGTGATGCACATCTGTAATCTGAGCAGTTGGGAGGCTGAGGCAGGAGGATCGCCATGAGTTTGAGGCTGTCTGGCCTATATTATAAGTTCAAGGCCAGCCTGAAGTACATAGCCAGACACTGGAAACAACCTAAGGAACCATTAGTAGAGGGTTCAGTCAATTATGATATATGTATTTAATGTAATTATTGAAAACATTAGGAAAAACTAAAATAAAGTTCCAATTCTACCTGCTCATTTTGGACATATCATGTCCTAGTATGTGTACTTTCAAATATTTTTAATCACCTCTCACTCACTTCTACTTCATGATTTCAGGGCCCTATATGTTTGGACTCCATTAGATTAAATACATTTCCTCTTTTTGCCCTAACATATACAAACTAATCTACAAAAAGTTTATAAAGGTACATTTTAAATCAATATTTTAATGATAAAACAATGACCTTTTAGGTAGATACTTTAGTCATCAAATTGCTTTTTAGATTAACTGAAATTTCTTTAATTAATACCTTTGCATAAGCAAGTGATTTGACTAGACTGCTGAAACCTGAGCAAACATGCTATCAGAAATGTTCCTCCAAAAGTGAGGCCTATGGGACCATAGATACAGTTTCTGCATTTTGTAAATTTAACTTTGATTTAATATCCTACAGATATAAATAGGTAGGTAAGGGGAAGGGTAGGAAAATAGGTGATAGATAAATGATGTAGATATGGATTGAATGAATATCAGAATCGACCTTTTAAACACTGTTGATAATGATGGGTACAATATACAGAAACGTTAGATTAATAAATTCAGGTTAAAAAGCTTCCAAGGTAAAAAAAAAATCCTTCAGCTGTGATTAAATGATGAATTTTAGTTATCCTTGTATCACCCATCTTATTGCCTGTGTAGCTGGGCTCTCACATAAGCGACAGTTGTCAGAAAATGAATACTTTAAAAAGGACTTCTATATCTAAATACATATATTTAATCAGAGAGTCCTTTGGCTTCTGAAAATAAGTTGTCTAATGAGAATTTCATTTGAGCAGCTGCGACTGAGGAGGTCAACAGGCACTGCCTAGGAGAACATGGCCCAGCTGGTTAAATCTGGTTGTTGTCGTGATTTAAATGGTCAAGTGCTGCTTATAATCCAGGACCGTCTGTTTGTAAAGGGAAGAGTGAGTGCTTCAGCATAATGTACAGCTGTTTTAATCTCTCTTTAATAATAGTGCTTCAGCTACTATCATGTCTTGTGTATCATACTACTAAGTATATGATCCTAGGCCAAGTGAACTGGTTTGAATCAGGTTCTGGAGTCATGTAAGATTGCAGGGAAAGTGTTACGTGATAAATCCCTCAACCGTCTGATAAAATACAAGTTTCTTTTGACTCTGGCTTTTTCAAGATGGTTCTTTGGGTAATAATTACTATGACCAGGAGGGAGTGGCATAGCTAATAGTAAGATACTGTATCAGAATAAGTGAGTTCTCTTTCACAGAATCAGAAACTTAATGGGAAGTAACAGGGTGTAGGTACAAATCTATAGGTCAGACATTGTCCAGTAGAATTATGTGCTTCAAACTATCTGGGTAATGAAAATATGTGGATTAATTGTACTGTGCATGTAGGGAGAGGGCAGTAGCATTTGAGCTTTGAATTCCTGGTGGGATATGCTTTCCGATAGATTGTGCAGCTGCTACTGAACAGAAGAATGAACATGTGTTTATGTGTTTGTTTGATGGATTATTAGCATTATTTGCATCTGTGTACACTCATTTGGATAGGTACATGTATTTTCACTGCTGTATACTTAGTTAGGTAATATATTGGTGTCCTTTGCTCATCTGAGGGGGTTTTGCTGTACCTAAGGGAGATGAGCGGTACATTTCAAACAGTAAGAGAACTCTTTTCTGGAAGTCCTGTTTCTGAATGTGCTAGCTGTGTGTCTGAGTCTGAGTTCTAGTACTCAGAAAGGCATGATAACCTGGTGACCGAGAGTGGGCTTGGAGCCAGGGTACCTGTGTTTAAATGGTGGATGGTACGGAGCAGGGCCTCAGGTTTCCCAGCTGAAAAAGGGGGGCTGGGCATCATGAGAATGCTGTCAGGGAGGTGAGTGATTAATGCAGCGAACGCATGTAGAATAGCACCAGCCAGTGTGCAGTGAGTGGTTAACAACTGTGCAGCCAGCCTTATTTTCTAGCTTTGTGACCCTGGATATATTATTTAATCCTTTTGTTCTTCAGTTCCTCTTTCTGTGAAATTGAAAGAATTATGCCTCCTTGCAGTGTTTTGGTGAGGATTTGGCATATTTTATATATTTATATATAACCCATAGCAAGTGTTATTGCTGTCATGACCACTATGACTGTTGTTATTTGAATGTATCTTTTTTTAAGAGAACTATTATATGACTCTCATCCTGTACCACAGATGGATTCACAGGAAATGTCCCGCGGTGTTAAGGGATTTAGCCTTTGGCAGCAGTGACATTCCTGTGTTCTGGAAGAACAGTTCAGCTTAACTCCCCGTTCAGGCTCTTTGGAAAAGCTGCTCCTAACATTTCCCCACTGGAAGCCAGTCTGCCCGGAGGAGAAATATGTGGAATATGATGTGTGAGAGCTTGGTAAATTCTGAGATGAGGTTTTTAGACAGCATCCAGTTAGTGGCAATGTGTTCCTGTTAGAGTAAAAACTCATGAAGAGCTTACACTAAAAAAACATAAACTTTAATGTTCATGCCATGCTATAGCACCAGCATACTTCTAAGTCAAAATTATTTATTATTTTTACCAGTGTTTTCGCTGAAGCTTGTATTGATGAAGCCTTCAGAATACGCCAAGTCCAAACCTTTATGTTTCTCACTCATGAGAGAAACCGGGATGCTTTGGGTATTTTGTGTAAGAAACACATTAAGCATTCATCATACCCCCAAATTACTACTTCAAATAAATTAGAAATTTCAAGTCATTTAAATGCTGAAGTTTCTCAAGACTGCTCCTACTCTTAGTGAAGAAGCAATCGAGTATTCAGAACAATGCCAATGCAATTTCATTTAAATTGATTTTTTCTTTTCTTTAAATATTTTCCTCCCAATATTTGTGGCCTTGGTCACATTTTGCATAATTTATATCATATTCCTAGTAAAAATCTAGTACCATATAGTGTAAATAAGGAAGTATTTTGTAAAAGCACTGTAGAGTTATATCTGGTATCATAATGAGGACCTAGAACTATTGGTATTTCAGTTATGAGAAGTATGAATTATTGGAGTCAAAATGCACTTACTAAATTTTTGTGTATCTTTACTTTCTTTTTTTATTTTGGAAACTGACCATTATATTGTATAACTTTATAAGACATATAATGAGCCAGAATTCTGTAAAACTAAGGTGTTCTGTAAAATCAGGTGTTTCTATTGGTGGCGTTCTACAGTTCCCTCTTCTATGATAAGGACTATAATATTTGGCCAAATTCTTTTCTTAACTTCAATCTGTGTATCTTTGCCTTGAAAGGATGCTCCAAATTTCTTGGACCATTTCTATCTTCTCAAATTTAAGTTATTTTAAAAGCTTTTTCTCTAAGAATGTTAACAGATGCGGGTGATTGTGCTTTTTCCTGTCATGAAACTAGAAAGCAGGAAGATGTTCCCCTGGCATTTTGTTGTTTAAAAAGGGGGCACAGCTTTCTAGTGGTTCAGTGAAACAACACTGAGTCTCCTGTGCTTTTTGAATGTGTGGAACCTGAGCAGCTAATTAACATTTTACATTTTCCTATTGAAAATTCATTAGATTTTCTTCATGATTTTGAAGTACCAATAGAGGACACATTATTTTTCCTTATACAATTAATGTGCAAAATCAAAGGAAAATGAATAAAGCGGTGGTAAACTCAAGCATTTGTTTATTATGTAATATTTAATATTTGACATTTGTGTTATAAGACAAAAATAAACACGTTTGAATTCACTATTCAACAATAAAAATTATGAGTACTGTTGAATACCCCTATGTTTCTTTGCTTGCACAATCTTTATTTTTTACTTAGATTACTGCCAATTTAGGTGTATTTTATCCTCCTATTTTGTTTTAAAGTAGTTTTGACTATATCTCTAAATAACGTATTATTTAGCTTTTTTTTTGAGACAGGGTCTAGTGTTGCAGTTCAGGCTGACCCTGAGCTCACCATGTAGCCCAGGCAAGCCTCGAACTCACAGCAATCCTCCTGCCTCTGGCTCTTGAGTGCTGGAATTATAGGCATGAGCCACCATGCCCAGCACTGTGGTATGTGGTTGGGGGGGATGGGGATCACATTTGGGACTTTGTGCTTGCAAGGCAGACACAAAAACCACCGAGCTAAACTGCTGGCACTTATTTAGTTTTTTTTAAAAAGAACTTTAAAATGATGCCGTACAGTAATCTTTTGTTATTTGCTTTTTTACTCACAATTATATTTTAATTGTGATTCTGCTGTGGTAGTTTTATTTCATTATCACTCCTGTATAATATTCTACATACTATTTTGGGGTCTTCTGTATACCAGTATGTTCTGTTTACTTTCCTGAGCATTTGGAGTTTTTCAGGTTTTTCCTAGTACAAGTAACAAAGGAAGATTGCTGCATCTGGTTTCTGATATTCTTGTGGATGAGTTTCTTCTAGAAATGGAACTGATATTCATAACTTTTTGCTCTTGTTTTGTTTTTTTTTCCACTTGAAAGCATTTTGTGGTTGTTTGCTGTTATATTGACACAGATAACTTTCTGTGTGTGTGTGTGTGTGTGTGTGTGTGAGAGAGAGAGAGAGAGAGAGAGAGAGAGAGAGAGAGAGAGAGGAGAGAGAGGGTCCCTAAAAGTTTTAACTTAATTGCCTATAACTTTAGGTTCTATTTTCTTCAAAATGTCTAATGCGTTTTTAAAACAGTATATTTTCATAAGCTCAACAGCAGCCTTTGGTGGGTCATCACTGCAGTTTTTCCCTCTCCTTTTACTGTGACGCAGTAGGATCTTCTGCTCTTCTTTCAACTCAGAGCACAAGTATGCTGCTGTTCTCTTCCTGGGCATGATTACTCAGTTTCTTAGGAAACACACTTTTTCTCTCTTTGATCCTCTTTATTGGTGTTTCCAGCTCAGGGTATGGTTTTAGAATGAATTAATTAGAATTAATTCCTGATTTCTGGGATACTAGATTCCCAATAGTTCATTTTTCTTAAATACTCACTTTCAACTCACAATTAAAAACTTACTGATTTTTTACTACTGTTTTTATTTATATTGAAGTATACTTTTGTTGATCGAATGAAAATTGTGAAATGGTCTGGATTGGTGCCTCTTATTTTTTGCTTCTCAATGTCTTGTTTTTGCAATTGCATTCTTCCCCTCAATTAGGCTCCTCTTAACTGTAATATCGCCTTTAATAATATTGTGTGTCAGGATGGGGAACCCAAGTAATTCTTGTTTTTAATAGCCACTCCTCTCTCCTTCTTGACACACACTGTTTATTTAAAAGTCACGCTGGCAACAGAAATGGACTCTAGATACAATTCCGTTTTCTGTTGTCCACTGTTAGATGTGCATTTCCTAAGTGTGCTGTAGCTGCAGTCTTGCTGGTCTCAACTCAACGCATCATTAGGCTGAATTGCAGTGCACTCCCTTAAGTACATTCCTTATATCTGCCTTGATAACTTCCTACCATAGTGGGAACGCAGTCATTGTCTCATTATTTGTGATTGCTCCATCCTTTGCTTGTCATGTGGCATTAGCTTTGGAGTTAAGGAGTATTCTTAGTTGCTTCATAGAAACTAGCTTCTTTGATTTTTTTCTTCCAGCTTAATTCCATTTTCTTCTGACAGTCATATTTCACCATCCTCCACATGTGTTGTACTTCTCCTTGCTTTGATGTAACTCTAACTTGGATATTTCCTTAGGTACATTAAAGATACTACACATTATTATAATTTGGTTCTAAGAAGTCTTTTATAATCTTTCTCTAGTAGGCATTCTGATTAAGAAATTTGAAGACATAACAATGTTAGGATAAACTTTCTTACCTAAAGTGAGTACTTCATTGATGATGAATTAATTATGTAGTTAAATGCTCAGTGATTATCCTTCCTATCCAAAATAATCATTTGTCCTCTGCTTATCTATATTTTCCCTCTATCCATTTTCTGATATATAACATCTAAATCATATCTTGTCTTTCATTGTCTACTATTGGCTTCCTGCTCTAAAATTATCAGTACTTAAAGCTATATACAACTCTACACACACACACACACACAGACACATAACTTTAATTATATGTTTTGTATTTTTAAATGGAGATTTTGTTGAGGTAATTGTAGATCCCCAAGAGACACTAAGAAAAAAACATCCAGAGATTTCTTACATACTTTCCTCTGTTTACCTGTCTCCGGAAAAATTTTGTAGAAGTGTTGTATTCTGCAGATTATTGATATGAAAACACTCCACTGACTTTCTTAATGTTTATCTGGTTTTAATTGTATTCAGTTGTGTTTGGATTTGTATAATACAATTTTATCATATATTTAGGATCATGTACCTATCACATATCAAATATAACTTTATCACCTATAAATCATATATTTAGGATCACATATCTATCATATGTCTAATACAATTTTATCACCTATAAATCACATATTTAGGATCACATATCATGTATCTAATACAATTCTATCACCTATAAATCACATATTTACGATCATATATTTACCACAGTAAAAAAAATCTGATGAGTCCAAATATCACCAGGATCCTTGTTTTGCTGTTTTATCACCACATGTACCTCCCTTCCCCTGTAGCGCCCTCAATCTCTGGACCCCTGGCAACCACTAATATGTTTTCCCTTCTAGCATTTTACCATTTCAAAGTCATTATGTGAGTGCCATTATATGATTTATTTGGATTATTCAAGTTTTGTGTATATCAGTAGTTTGTACTTGTTAAAAACTCCATAGTGTTTATTACATATATGTATTATAATTTGTTTAATTATTCATTCCCTAGTTAAAAACATCTGAGCAGATACTAATTTTTGACTATTACAGATAAAGTTTCTATAAACATCTGCCTCTTAGCTTCTGGGTAGACAGAACTTTTAATTCTCTCTAGAAACAGTCCCCAGAAGTACAAGTGCCATGTTATTTGGTAATTTAATGAGAAATTGACATACTGTATTTTAGAGTAGCTGTGCCATTTTACATTTCCACTGGCAATGTGTGAGCGATCTACTTTTTCTGAATTTTCAATATTTAATTTTGTTATTTTCATTTTAGTCACTGTGATAGGCACATAATGACTTTTTATTGCAGGGGTTAATTTACATGTCTTTTTATTACTAGTGATATTGAACATCAGTTTGTGTGCTGTTGTCATTTATGTATCCTTGCTGATGTAATATCCATTCATATTTTTGTTTACTTTCTAATTGAATTGCATTTATTTTTATTTTTTGAAATATGAAGTTGTAATTGTTTTTATTATTATTCTAAGTACTTGTCCTCTGTTAGGTATGTAGTTCTTCTTATATCTTATCTTTATCCTCCTTATATGGACTTTCACAGTTTAAAATTTTGATGATGTCCTATTGAATAATTTGTTATTTTATGCATCATACCCTTGATATTCACTTGGTTTTTATATGTTTTTCCTAGAACATTTATAGATTTATACTTTAATTTAAATCTGTACATTATTTAGAGGTAATTTTGTGTAAAGTGTATTTAAGTCAAAGTTTTTTTGATTCTGTGTCTTTTTGGTTATTGTATGTTTAATTTGCTCTGTTGAAAAGGCATACCTTTTTCTATTACACTTCTTTGTAAATGACACCATTAGCTAAATACAAAATCCCCCAAAAATCTAAAAAAAAAAAAATCAGAAAGAAAGAACACAATAGAACAGTTTCCTAGAACTAACAGATTGGTTTGGTCATGGTATATAAGATCAACATGTAAAAATCAATTGTATTTCTCTTCACTAGTAATGAAGTATATCTTAGTCCACTCAGGGTGCTATAACAAAATAGCATAAACAGGGGAACATATAAACAAGAGAAATTTCGGAATCTGAGAATTCAACATCATGATGCCAGCACATCCTGTTTGGCACTGTCCACTTCGTAATGCTTTGCTGCCGTGTCCTTACACAGTGGAGGAGATGAGCAGACTCCATCAGGTCTCCTTTATGAGGGACTAGTCTCATAGATGATGGAACCACTTCCAAAGACCTCATCACCCTGGGTATTCAGTATAATATCATTTAAAGAGGTCAGACACATTCAGACCATAACAACATTTAAAACAGAATAGTGTTCATAATTTTTCCAAATAAAATGCAGTGCTTAGGTATACACATAAAAATATACACAGTATCTATATGCTGTTTTATACAAAAGTAATAAAATGCTAATAAGAAATCAAAGAAGATCTAAATAAAAAGGCAAAACAAATGTTGTTTCTTTTTCAGCTGACAGTGTGGCCAAGATGTCAGTTCTGTCCTAAATGAGCTACGTGTTTAATGCAATTTCTATTAAAATCCTAGCAAGACTATCATGCACAAACATATTAACATTTATATAGAAAGCCTCATACAGTGGGATAGCTTAGAAAATCACAACAAAGATTAACCTGCCAGGCAGGGTAACCCACACCTGTAATCCCAGTACTGGGGAGCCTGAAATGAGCATCGGAAGTTTGAGGCCAGCTTTGGCTATGAGGTGAGTTCCAGCCTCACCTGGACTACAGAGCAAAACTCTATCTCAAAAAAAGCAAAACAGAACAAAACAAAACAAAACCAAAAACTGTAAAAAGAAGAAAAGAAAAAAGAAAAGTGTTTGAAATAGTTTTATCCAATATTGTATAGTTGGTGATATAGTTGTATAGTTTAGTGATCAAGATGATAAGCTATTGGCAGAGAAATGGGCACATAAATAATATGACATAGTAGAAAATCCACAGATAAAACTATGAAAATATTTTGCATGCTTCTTATATTTATTGATCTTTCCTCCTATGATTTTAATTTCCTTGAAGACATATCATAATCATTATTCTTTTTTTCACAATAAGTAGTTTAGATCTTGGCATATAATATGCATTAATTAATTTAAAATAACGTTGATTTATAAAAGATTTCAGATATAAATAATATTATTTCCAAAGGGTGTTAAATAATTTAATTCTTAGGAAGTGTTTCTCTCATTACAAAACATACATATACATACATTCATATACATGCTTAGATATACATATATCTATGGCTATTAATTTTATAAACATTTATTAATTTTGTATTACACTGGGCCTTATGCAAGATAAAAGTGGAGAAAGCGGAAATGAAGAAGATGAACAGAGAGATAAATTTTTTTTAGTAGCTCATAATTTAGAGGGAGAAACATGTAAATAGAGTAATTATCGAACGTGCAATAGAAGAGCCTATAAAATGCTGTGGGAGTATAGAAGAGGAAGAGGGAACAATGACTGTTTGGTCTAGGTTATCTAGGAAGAGAGTTGTAGACATTTGAGCTGGATTTTGATTAATTATAAGCTTATTACAGTGACCAAGAGATAAAATGGAATCCCAGGCAGAGAGGTCCAACATGTATAAAATTTCGGTAGTATGAATAGATTTGTGAGGCTGGTGAATGTCAAGAAGTTTTATATGACTAACACAGAAGACTGGACTGAAAAAAATAAATTAGGGCTATTTTAATGAGACTGAAATTTTTCCTTTGGCTAGTGGATATGAGATGAAACACTTTACATAGGAAAATTGTTGACAGGACAGAGCACATTTCTTAGAAAAGTAACTTTGGTCACACTTTGAGTATCAGTTGAAAGAAAGGGAAAGAAAGTGCAGAAAAAAATATTTGAAGGCTCGTTTAATGGTCTGGGAATATTCTGATGAGCCTGAAAGAACCAAAGCAATGGTAAGGAGGGATGGAAAAGGAACTAGATTCTAGAGTCACAGCAGGATCGCTAAGTAGATGGAACTAAGATTTGATGGAGAAGCTATTAAGAAGGTGAATCTAGGCAGATGAAGATTCCAGGAAGAGGTTTGGGTTTTTAGACATGTGGAGTTTGAGTGTTCTTTCTGTGAAAGTCGACTACATCCATCATGCAGATACAACTGGTCTGGAAATTACCAATGGAGTAGCTCTTAGCTCCACTGACTATCATTGTTACAGGATGCATCTCCTTTTTCTTAGTGAACACTTATTGTTACGGTCAGGTGGGTTTTGATTAGTGATTGTTGCTTACTGGTAGCTTCAACTTTGGTCACATGGGGAAGTTTTGTAATCTGCCGTTCTGTTTATAATAAAGAAGTGACTATAGGATTGGTCCCAATATAGGTTTGTGTATCTTATCTGTTTAGTGAATTCAATGCTGTAGCTCAGTGGTTTTCAAATTACCAGTAGCCTGGGCATCATTTGGGAACGTGTTAGAAATGCAAATTCTTAGGCCTTGTCTTTGATTTACTGAATCAGAAACTGGATTGGGGCCCAGCCACCTGTGTGGTAACAAGCTTTCCAGGTGTTTCTGATGCACAATAACAATTGGTATTATGGGCATTATCTGTACACTGTTATCTTGTACTATAGCCCAAGCCATCTGCACTCTTGGGTCACTGAATGTTGGGAATACACCCTGAGAGATGTAGCATCAGATTTCTGTGAGTGAGCACTGTAGCACTTCCACGAGCCCAGCTGGTGTAGGTCAGCTCCTCGCATGGCCTCTTACTGCAGAGAAGCACTGTCCAGAGGAGCAGTAAGTATAAGGTGTTCAAGGCTGCTGCTAGCAGGATACGTTTCAGTTTCTGTTTTTTAACAAGTAGAATTACTCATTAAACAGTAATAAAAGTGTATTACGGTAAATATGTAAATGAATAATATAGTCATTTATTATCATTATCAAATATTAGGCACTGTACATAATTGCATGCACTACATTATCATGTGACTGGCAGAGCAATAGGCTTGTTTACACCAACATCATTACAAACACGAGAATGAAGTGTTGTGTGACCACATGACACTTTCAGTGTCATCTAGGTGAAAGAAATTTTTCGATTCCTTTACGATTTTATGGGACCGCCCTGGTATTTGCGTTTCATCACTGATCAAGACATCCCTGTACAGGTCATGACTGTAACATGTTGCCATGAAATCAGCCTTTCACTGGGTAACAGCTATCTTCATGATCATTTAATTTTCAGAAACATTCAAATAATGGATGAACCGAATTGGTTAGGAGTAAGGTGAAAGTAGAGTACCAGCTACAGGCTATCTGTGTCAAGGTGTATAAACATCATGTTCTCATTATTGATTCTTTGCATCTTGTTTCCTACGTTTACATTTTCACATAGCTAGAAAATCAGATTGATGGGATATCACGAACAAAAATGAAACTTACGGCTTCCTTCCTGGGTTTTTTGACTATTTAGGGTGTTAGTCTTTGGGGGCAGTTAGTAGGGAAGAATATCCAATGAGGGAAAGAGAAAAAGTTATCGTGTGGTTTCAAATTAGTTGTTTGGATTCAGATTTGATTTCAATTTCTGTACCTTTATCAAATGCATTGGGCCCAGGCCATATCATTCCCCTCTTATTCTCTGGTGCTTAATAGATGTTGCTGCGTGAAGGATTAAATTTTACACAGAAAGCAAACCCACAGTGGTTAGACTTTAGGAATATTAACATTTAATTGCTGAAGACAATCCTGTGTTCTCTTTACACATGTAGGCCTGGACGCATTGAGGCGGCCTGGGCAGAAGTGAATTTCCTAGCTGTTAGGTGAACAGCCTTAGGTTTCTCTGGTGATGAACTTTAGTTTTCGTTAGCCCCACTTGCTCTGCCATCCCTGCTGTTTTGCAACAGGGCTTAAAAGTGCTTTAAGTGCTTGTGACCGTGGTAATGAATGAAAATGTCTTTCCAGCACTGAGAGGATTGCATTAGACTGAATAGTCACCTCACTTGTAAAAGCACTATTAGAGTGGGGCAGCTGTAAGTAAGGATAACGATTTGTGTCCACTGCTTATTTACTGAAAATTGTCAATGTATTATTTATTGAGAGCTCTCCAGACAGTGCTTGTCAGAATAAAAATGTCAGCTCTGAGCAAAATGTTATAATACATAATAAAAATGCTAGGTACGCATTTTAGGAAGACAACTAATTAGACCTGCTTTTTCTTAAGGAAGAGACAGTAAAAATGTCTAATACTGTAGACTTCTTCAATTTGTGTGAGTCTTTTTCTTTTCTCCCTGCTCAGCTCAGTATTTGGTTTCAAAACTTACCATGCCTGAGAAATAATTTCAACAACTTTGAAACGTTGCCATTAGATTGTTGAAGTAGTAGGGAGCTTGCTGAAGAGGAGGGCCTTGGCTTCCCGTCCCACAGAGAGCAGTGCTCTCACCTCCATGTTTTGTCTGAAATTAGATGTCACTTCCTGCCGGAGCAGTGCTCATGGAAAACTGCCTCCAGTGTAAACAACATAAAATTATTAAGCTTATTCCTCAGCCGTGCTAATTAACCCCAAACAAATTTCACATTAAGGAAACAGAATTCAATCAATGTAAATGTTATTGCTGTGTATTACTGTAAGCAATAATATAGTGGCTAAAATAATTAATTATTTTGTTTTTTTGAAAGAAAATATTCTTCCGTATGGTGTTGCAAAATGTTTTGTGGAATTTTTTCCCCACTTCTTTGACCTTGCCTGGCATAGAATATAAAAGACTCATATGATAAAACTTAGGTAATACATTGCTGTTTTTATAAGGGCATTACTTTTTACAATGGGATTGTTAAAAGAGAAAAATGTATTTTGGAGCGGTTCAAGTTTACTTAACCTCGTATGTTTTCACTGGCAATCTGTGCATGATTTACTCCCTGCTAGTGTAAGTTGGCTATTCACTATAGCAATCTCTTACGCCTTTTTTCTCTTTTTTTCTTAAGTAAAGGAGAAATGTGGTGATGGTGGTGGTAGAAAACATGATAAAAGGCTAGGAAATGTATTCTACATCTACAGGGGAAAAAATCCAAAATGCCATTTTACACTATTTCAGGGTTTGTGACATATTTGCCAAGAAATATTTTCTTTCCCATTTTAAAAATCTGGCCTCACATAGGAAGTCAAATTACCCTCTTCATGATAATTTTTCTTACATTAAAAATCACCAGATTTTAAAATAATAGCTTGACTGTGCTTTTGGTAACTTGGATAAAATGTACTGATGCCATCATTTTCATCGTCATCAAAGACCCTAAAAGGCATGAGGTGCAGAAGCCAGATGCCATGTAACTTTATTTTTCACACAGTAGAATGCATATTTGATTAATATGGAGTTATTTATTCATTAGAGATTGCATATTTCAGTGTACAGAACACAAACCAAATACTATTCACATTAAGATTATTCTGAGAAATGATACATCCTTTCTCCCAGATATACCAGCAAGTATTAAATTAACCTTGAAATGTAGAGCAATTAATTGTGTGATACATAAAACCAAAATGCAACTTTTTATAAGATTTAACCCCCACAATTTCTTTATAATTTTACCATCTTCTAGCAAACACAGTCTGGTTCCTCTCCATCTCTACTTAGTTCAGTATCTTTTTCAGGGCTGCTCTTAATTTACTCTCCTGTATTAAAACTGTCATCTTGGTAGGAACATTTAATCTTTAATCATATCTTAAATGTTTAACAAGCAGGTTGCTGCTAAATATTTGCAGTAGTGCCAAAGCTAATAACAATACTTTAAGTGTTCCAAGAAATAGCTGTGCTATGCCACTAACAAAACAAAAACTAATAAAAGTAATTCCTTATGCCAGAGACAAAAGAAATTAAACACTGGTAGGACTATTTTTTAATTAACATCTAAATGGACAATTTGTTTGATTGTGTATTTTCATTACAAATGTTTTGCTTCAGTTTATTGCTCATATTTTGCTCCATTTCTTTAGTTCCCATAGCCAAATAGTTTTTTTTTTTTTTGGCCTTTTTTCTTTGTGCATTCTTAGTTTTGCTTTTCCAAATAGAGAATAATTTTAGATTTTACTTCTTTGGATTTTATAGATAGCTGATAAGGTGCTACATATTGTAAGAAGTTTTATTCCATAATTTATAAAACATAAATTTAGACAATTAAAATTTATGTTGAACATTTCTTCATTTTCGATGCTTACATTGTATGTTTTAAGCAAAAGCTTTAAATACTATATATTCTATAGCAAAACATATACCATGCCTAAATACAGTAGCTAGCACTTACACAGTCTCTGGTAGGACGTCTAAATTATTTTAAATTAAAAGATTTTTATGATTAATATTCCTATAATTTAAATTACACTAGAATGCCAAGCCAGTGAATGCAATAAAAGTCTAAAGTAAGAGTCCTCCTTAGAAGAACCTATGTTAGTATATTTTAAAATGAGATGCAAAGGGTTGCATCCAAGTATTTTTATTCCATTTAAGACTACAATTGACAAACTGCAGTAATCATGCCTTTATGTGTTTTTCTCCCTCTGCTAAATTCATTTCAAAAAACGAAAGTAAAAAAGGTAAAAAGAAACTCCAGAATTTTGAAACCCAGTGGTCCCGAAGTGATGGGAAAATAGCCAAGGTGTCACAGCTAATTTCTGCCCCTGTTTTATGAGTTCTGCTGCTCCTTATTCCCCCCGTCAGCCTGGGAATCCCTGAGGCTGTGCAGACTGGCTGAACATCACTCAATTCCAGTTTTATATCCCCTTTTAATAATGTTGAGTCTATTCTGTCCAACTTTGATTCAGACAACCTGCTTGTCTTGAAAAAGTGATATATTTAATCAGTGATTCTGTCTCCAGCGTAGCTCCCACTGAGTGCGACTAGAGCCAGGGAGTAGTGCAGTGGTCTGTCACTTGTGTTTGAATGGGTAATGTGGAGCCCATCAGCCGAAAAGACAGGAGCTGGAACTGCTTGTTAGGACACATGATCAAAAGCCACTCTCTGCTTTCTGTCAATCAAACCTCATGTCGCCTTGTGGGGCAGACATTAAATAGATCTTTTTTTTTCTGCCGTACACTGTGGGCACTTTGCCAGTTTGACATGTGAACTGTTACAAAGGGTAGCAGAGTTTCGACCGCTTGCTGACTGCTTTAAAATATTACCGAACACTTGTCAAAATGAAATATTCATAATACTATGTTATGATAAATTTGGTGAAGTATTATTCAATGCCTTATATTGTAATTTATGAAATTTTTGTTCCTTTTGGGGCAGAAGACAATAGACAATTGCCTCCTAGGTGAAAGTAAGAAAAATAAAACTCTAACAGTCACTCCAACTGCAAAGCCAACATGACTGTGTGACAAATAGTTTAAAATAAGATGATTATTGCTTTGTGAAGATGACAGTGAATTAAATGTTATTTTACATTATCTCTCTTCTGCTTTAAAAATTTACTTCAAGGGAGAGTAGTTTTGATATTTATTATATTCTGAAAAAAACATTTAAAACTATTTTGATTTGAATCAGGATTTTATTCCTTCTGTTGATCAAGATGGATACATTTCTGGCTGATGTTTTTAATGTTTTCTTCTCTCAGCCATTCCCTAAAGATTTTCACATTGTGTTACTCCCCATCTTTGTGCCAAAGCAGTCTAATACGGATGATGGCATAGACCCATTTTTTAATCTTTTAAAAAGGAAAAACGAGTACCTAAGTACTTTTCACTTGAAGGTCATTGGACTTAGCATTTTTTAAAACAATTTCCAGAACACCCAGCTAGCTGTTCCAAAGCTGTTAAAATCTTGGTGCTTTGAAATGTCCAAATGTGCCACTTGGTACTTGCTGTTTCTTTTCTAATGATCATTTTAAAAGGAGTTAAACATTTTCACCAAAACATACCATGGTAATCTAGTGGAACTCATTTAAACACTGAGCTCCACATAAACAGCTGCTCCTTCAATAAGCCATTCTTTATAATACCCTTATTCCCTTCTAGTGTCTCAAATTCTGATTAGTCAACAGTGCTGATTGCTGCACGGCATCCCGTGGCCCATCTTCCTCCTGCTCAGCTGCTCACATCGGAGTGGTTATTTGATTACAACACAACTTGTGCATTGTTTCTCCAAGTTGCTCTTTATATTGTGTCTCAAAAACTCTGAATTATCCAGGGAAACTGGGATGGCGTGAAAGTGACTTTTTTCACACATATTTAAAATGTCTGAATAAAGCATGATATAAAAAAAACCCCACATAATTACGGAACTCCTAGGTTGGGAAGACTACTCGTAATTTAAAACTCAGTACTTACAATCAAATTATGAAGTAGGTTACGAACGTGGAAATGTTTTAAAAAGCATATAGTACTTTGCAGATGTAAAAAGTTATAAAATTGTTATAGTATCATTATTAAAGTTTAGTCAGATACAATGTCCTCTGAGAGACTGTTATAGATGTAGAGCCCCACAGGAACCTTCATCCTCGCCCCGGGACCAGATAATCCTAGTCCAGTCGCTGTGCAGCACCCGTGAACCGGAGCGCATGGTGATAGTTTCACTTCTGATGAAATAAGTAAGGGTGGGAAAAATGTCTATAATGAAGTTTGAATTTCAACTATTCCTTTGTTGTGACCCCCTGGAATTTACTCTTGGTGAGTAGGAAATGCTGACACACTAGAAATGCAACCTCAGTGAAGGCCCTAAATCTGTCATTGTGCTCTAGAGTCTGCTCTGAAAATAGCAAAGCTCTTTTGGTAAATTAAAATCGGTGTGAATGGGAACAGATGTTGACACGCTTTACTTTATCTTCTGGGATGCCAGTTAAAGAGGAGTAGGTCAGTAAGGTTAGATGGTAGGAAATACACTCCTCTCCCAGAGTCCTGTTTCGTGATGTTAGTCAATAGAATTGTTTTTAATCTTTGGTAGTCCAGGTAAGAATTATACCTGCATTGAGGGAGTGGTATTTATGTGCAGAAGGGCGATCTCTTGTTGACGTTTCCTTGGGGTTATGTCTTTTCTTCACCGACTCGCATTGGGCAGAAATTATTTCAGGCTACTGTTAGGTCTTAACTTTCTGACATTTTGGAATAGCTGAAGTATTTGTTGAGTATGAGTAGTTCTATTTGTTGAATCCAAGGAGAGTAGTCTTTGTACTCCTATTTGTCAAAAATAATGAAAATGGTTTATGCTCTAAAAATGCACACTTTATCAAATAGCTTGTGTAGCCAATTTAAATAAGTCTCATAGAAGTTTCAGTCTTGATTTGAAAAAATAGCATAGGAAGAATTTATTTATAAGAACCTTAATAGTTTCTCTCAATTCCTTTTACATTTTAGATTACCTTATAATTTTCTAAATCTACATGAACAATAATGATCAATTTTGTCAGTATTATTCACACCTTTTATTAATTTAACATAGATGAATAAATGTGAATGTTGTGAAGAGTTGATTGGGAATAGATTTTAAATCTGACAGTTAGATTACAGGGTACCTAAGAAAAAATGGCTCTTTCACTAGGTACCTAGTAATTTAATTCTTGTTTGAAATTATTATAATTTATTACAGTGTGTGGGTCCTAATGAATGTCTACTATTAAATGAAAAGGAGAAATTGAAATTAAGATTATGAAATTCTTTTAACTCATATCTTAAAATCCTCTTAAACAATTCAGAAGACATTAATAAGCTATGTGGGTTTCTTTCCATATTCTGTAATGACAAATAAAAACATTTTTTCAGTGTTTAAAGATGCTTGTAAATGTTGAATACCATTAAAACTCAAGGCATGCAATCTCCAAATTTTATAAAATTGTAGTGGCCATTATAAGAGCATTAAATTTGGCAACTCTATTTAAATATTTATTTGGACTATTCTCAGTCTTTTCTAGTATTTGAGTTTTGCAGAAATGACTGTTCCCTTAGTGTTAAACATTTAATGTAAGACAGTTTGAATTTTCATAAAGTCATAAACCATGCCAGATTAACATTTTAAAAATTCCAAATACTAAAGAGATTTTTAAAATGTTAGTAAAAATTTCATAATAAAGATGTCCAGATACTCACAAGTGTTGAAAGTTAACACTCTTAATCTAAGTAAAATCTGGCTTGTGCACATCATGAGGGGCAAGGATTTAAAAAATAACAATTCCTGGACAAAACCAGTGACGTACGGTAATTTTCCCACCCTGATGGACTGTCTGAAATGCCATTTGAAAGGGCCATTACATATGAGAGACTGTCTTACCTGGATCATTTCTCTGTGGTCATGTTTATCTGAAAACTTTTTTAATAAAATCATATTAGCTCTTCAAATTTCAAATTACTAGTATGCTTACTATAAAATTCCGGAAGTTTTGTCCCCTAATTTCTAGAGCATTTCTTTTCAGGCTGTTATAGTGCATGTATAAACTAGCGATTAGTTTATGTGGCGAGAGAGAAAAAGGGAGCAAGCAAGGTGGGGATGAGTCTCCTCTAGGGCGCGGAGACAAGCTGGCCCCGCTGTGGGCTTTGGGCTGCTTGAGGAGAACACTGGCTTGGAGGCCTGGCTCTGTCTCCTCCCGATGAGCTTCCTTCCACTCCTCATCCTGGGCCTGCGAAGCAAAGCGTAATTTCTTCAGGGAGTAGCTATTTTGGCAGATGTTTTGTTGGCTGTTCTTGGGAGGACAAAGAGCTGTGCCCTTAGAACCGAGTCACTTCTTCATTCTTCTCCTTTGTAACAGAAGTCTCGGCCTCCCCGCCCCCACCTCCAGACTACTTAAGGATGCACGGCCAGAAGAATGTAGTGAGAGTGCTCGCTGTTTTTAGACGGGAAGATGATTTGTTGCCTCTGATAATCTGCTTGTTGAGCTCAAGTTAGCTCAGGCGTCTGAAAGAAATAAACGGCAGAAACAAGTAGGGCACTACTCTTGGTGAAGATTGCTGATCTCCTTTTAAAATGTTTACAGTACTTCAGTAGAGACACAGTGGGATCGAATTTATTCTGTTTCTATAAATAACAAGGCCTTTTCTCATCTATCAGTTATGTCCACGTGGTTGCTGTTTATCACTGTAACTAGTTTCAACAGTTAAATTCCGGTGTCTCTCATCTACTATTACAAAAGGCTAAAATGGGCCAACTACAACAGGGGCATAGAGGGAGAAGACAACTTTCTCATAGTAAGCAGTGTGACAGCATGATCAGATTGCTGTGAAAAAGCGCTTCTTTAAAATATTTTGGCTAATCGTGGGGCCGTAACTTTAAAATGTTAATTCTGAAGCGCATCGACAAATTTACAAAACTGTGCCTACTGTTATGTATTTAATTAGATTTTTCTCCTTTGTGCCTGTTTAAATTCTAAATGAAATATGGAAATATGTTTGCTCTAAATATTTGATATGATTGAGATGAGATTAAGCGGTTTAAATGGTTTAAAAATTGTATTTACTTTAGTGCAATCTGTTAGATTCAGATTCAGTGCTAATCTGTCCTTTGGTTTGCTTTGTGGTGCTGTCCGTAGAGCGAAACCAGGCCTCAAGGGTTAAACTGTTCAGCACATGGTGGAGTTAAAAATCCAGGTTCCCTCTTTCTTTCCCCTTTATAGAGTTCTTCAGGCAATGTTGAGTTTGCTGTTCAGACATTAGCTGTGCTTCTTAGCAATGACCTTGTGGAGTAGGGAAGCATGGCACAGTGGCACTTTCCAGCTGTATTCAGCCTATCCGTCGGGGTATAATCATGCTCAGTCCCAGCACCGCAGGCTTGGACATATGTTGAGTTTTATTTCTTTCTTCTGACATTAATCCTATTCACCAGCTGTTCTGCCAGCTGCCATTCTTCAGTTTAGAGATTACATTTTGGGGATACCAACAAAGGTCTAGTTGACCACTGCTTTCTCTTTTTCTTTTTTTCTGTCACTCCACAGAAATGATTGGGACTGGGGGTCAGGAGGACTCAATCTTTTCCCACTATCACCTCCCTTTTTTGGGATTGATTTCTAATCACCTTGGAGATAAGCGTTCCAAAGAGCTAGATTACCACCTTCCTTAAGAATCCCTGTTCCGTGAAAAGATTTTAAGTTTACATTGAAGGATATAATTAATGTTTCTTATGCTGCTATATAAACAACATTAATTAGCAGCAATTTCTTTGAATGTCCTGGAGTATATTTCAGCTCAAAATATGTGTTCAGTTCTTTGTTTTCCCTCACAGGTTTGAGAACATATCTCAGTTAAGATGATCCTTTTTTTCCCCTGAGCTATGGTTTTGCTAATCTTATTTGAATGGGCTATTAAATCTCTGTTACACTCATAATATATACTAATAAGTAGTATAGATTTCTCACTTTGTATTCCAGATGATCTGTCCATAAGCAGGATGTTAAACATCTGTAGTTTAAGCTTCTGGGACTAACAAATGCATTAATGACAGAAAGAAATGTGGCCTGGACAGTAAGGTCACAGACCATGTGGTAAAGAAGCAGCCCCAATATTATTAAGTCTGCACAGACTTTTCATTTTTAATCCTTCCATTTTCATAAAGGCAAAAAGAACTAATAGACTTAAGTTGTAATCATGTACAGTACATGCTTATTACACTAATACCAACCAATATACAACATCTTATGTGTTATAATTCTCACAGATGATATTTTCCTATTTTTGTCATTTAAAATATCCTCCTACATGCCTCACAATAGGATTCTCGTAGGTATTAATTTACTTTAGAAGATAATGCCAGTGCAATTTTATTTAGCAATGAGATTCCGCTTTTGTCTTTTGTGGTAAATGTATGTCATATCTTATAATAAAGAACTCAATTTAAATAGCACTTCAAGGTGAAGTCACTGGAATTAAGAAAACCCCACTTAAAAAATACTTCAAGCTAGTGGTATATTTTAGCTATAGGTGCTTTTTTGTTTGTTCATTCTTCTATTCATCCCTCCATTATCCATATATTTTCCACATACCCACTCATCCATTTATTTATTCACTCATTTTTTTATTCACTCACTTATTCTACTAACAGGATATTATTGAGCCACATAAAAGAAAACATAGCATCTTGTATCTGCCAGCGTAAATCTTCATATATGTGTAGAAATCTATAGAATAATGAAAAGAAGTTTATAAACTGCCTACTAAAAAAACTATTGATTCCATACCATCCTTCTCTTCCCCAAAGACCTGACAGTAGTGAACCCCGTTTACTAAATATGGACATTCTATTTATAGAAATATTCATATTTTTATTGGTGGCCAAAGCACTGCTTATAGGAAAACCTACAGGTGACTAATAGGAGTTGCTCACTAAGTGGAATAATGAATAGTATTAGGTGTCAATTAAATCAAGCTTCCCCGAGGTGCAGGTGCTCCACAATGTACTGACACATTTCAAGTAGCAGTGCCACTTCACCCATGCATATGAACAAGCACATTTGCATATTAAAAAGCTGAAAATTATTTAACTGAAGCAAAAGTCTTTTAGAGATGATGGAGGTTATTAAAACTGTTGACAAGAAAGAAGGTAATTGCCTGAAAATGAGAGATGACATTCTGCTATACACAGGGAACGTTGTTTTTGTTGTATTGTGCAGCAGTGCCTGGGTGTATAACCTATTACATTGAGATTGCTCCTATGCAATTAGACCCTTTTTGTCCTCACTTCAATAAGGCTATGATTATGAAGGATTGAAGAACACTTGGCATATTGAATGTCTGTTGTTTTTATAACTTCGTCAGAAATGACAAAACACGTTTTGTGTCCTGTTTTTTCTTTGTAGGCTTATTGATTCTGTGATTATAATATTCATAAAAGACAATGTGTTCATGGTTGAACACTCTGTCATTTATACAGGTTTTATTTTTTCTATCTCAGCATAGCATTTGTTTGAATGCCAAGGTGTTAGTCATAAGATGAGCAGATTTTTTAAAGTAAAAGATGAATAGGTGAGAAGTTTATCATGCTAATAATCCCAAATATTACTATTAAAAGTGTCATAAAAATGGATGATTTCATAAGTTTCAGATGGAAATAATTCACCAACTAAGAAAACTTGAAAGCTATTTTGTTTTCTCTTTGCTTCTGAGCTGTTTACTTTCCCTCTGATTTTTGAGAGAGCTGTGCTTTGGTTATGTTTGTCAGGGGAAGTGAAGATTCATGGCCCAGAGGAAGGCACTTTCTCGATACTGTAAGACAGTGCATTGGGCTGACTTCCTCCTGTAGGTTGCAGTGGAAACAACATGGCAGATCATTGCAGGTGTAGGAAATTAGGGGTTTTGTGCCTTATTAGGATTATGCTTGCTAAAAGACTTTATATCTGATCATCCTAATTAGGCTTCAGCTCCCAGGAGAGTCATTGTGGCAAGACATGAAGTCCATTTCCATCATTGTAGTCTCCCCATGGAGATGAATACTGGTGTTTTCCAGGGCACAGACAGCACAGTATGTTCAACTGGACCTTGAGCCCTATGATGAGTTCCACTTTCCTCTTGGACTGATGTGATTCTGCTTTTATTTCTTACATGTATTTAAATCCAACACTGTCAGATGCAGAATCGATAGTTTCTGAAGAAAGCCCAAGTGTACCCAGAAAGTTTGCTAGGGGGTTGTCATTTATGGGCTTCTTTTTTCTTTGATTTGGATGCATCTGGGCTTTAGTAAATTAGGAGGCACACCTAGGGTTTTTGTTAGCAGCTGTCTAGTGATTTATCTAATCTGACATGTTCATTTCTTTAAGTTGAAGAGGGAAAATGTCTTTAGGCGTAGCAATCTGACTCTTGATTAGAAAGATAAAAGTGAGATACTCCAGTTCTTTTCAAATTCACGTTATTTATTGCCTGCTGAAAACCTTACCTATTTAAAAGATGAACATCCTAATATAGTCATGCTCAAAGGGTAAAAGATAGAATCCCCCAATGTGTGACAAACTTGTTAGTTAACTTCATATACATATACCTAGTCACATACTCTGCACTTCAATACCCATTTGCATAACCTTGGAGTTATATGAAATTAAATTATTTTTGTTCCAATACTCTTGGGTGATCCCATGTAAAATGTTGAAAACAATCCTAACCTTACTTCATGTGACTGATTTTAATAGGGAGTTATAATTTTTAACTTTATGGAGCACTAGTATAAATTATTTCCTGGGATAGTTAAATTTTTTAAAAAACGCAGTTTGTTTTGGTGCCATTACTTAGAATTTCTCTCGTCTATTAATATGAAGATATTTAGCTTTTAGAATTAATTATAATATTTTACCTGACTTATCAATCCCTATCAGTTTGTGGGTTGGAATTTTAAAAGGCAAAGGTCAAACATTAGTTTTCATTTTATTTTGTAAAAAAAACACCTAGATGTAGTAATGTTAAGAATGATTTCTTTAATAGAGAAAAAAAATAAATCTCAGATAAATTATAGTTGTGAATCTCTGGAAACAAAGAATTATGTAAAATAATTTCTATCAAATGATAACATATATATTTCCATCATGTAGGACTACTAGAAAAATCAAGGGTATATCTACCTAGTTTTTGATAGCTCAACTGTTGTAACAATTCACAGCCTGATGGATAATTCACGAATTCTCATAAGCTTACATGTAACACATGTCCATATTTCTTAGGGTATTTGATAAATAAATGAGTGGGTCCTAAAACATTTTACTAAAAGTTATATGGGATAGTAGCAATACTTAGTATTTTAGAAATTTGAAGAAACTTCTTGCTTTTAATCATATTTTCTCTACTTTTACATTCTCTTCTGATAACCACATTTTCATTATACTTAGCAAATCTAGTGACCAAATAAAATAAAGCCTATGTATAATCCCATTGGAGGGTTGGGAAAAGTAAAATATGGAGCTGAAAATTTTAAGATGCACCAGACTATGTGTGCACAAGTGGGCTGAAACATTTAGGTGGCTGTTCCAGTGTTGATTAACTGTAAATGCAAATATGTCGATAGACCAGGTATTAACATGACCTAGAGTTGAGTAAGCATTTGAAAAAACTGGGTGTCATGGAAAGACGTTCTTCTGAATCGGGCCCATTCCCAGAGAATATTCAACTTTGGGGAAGTTATACTCTATTCCTGCCTTTTCTCCATTCCTTCTGCTGAACATTTTTCAGGTACAATCTGGTTAATGAATAGCCAGTGTACCCACAAGTATGAAAGGCAGTCTGAAACTAGAAGTGCACATAGGAAGCAGCAGGCACCATAACGAGGAAGCTGGTCTCTGCCCCTCGCTTTCTGTTTTCTTATGGAGATTAGGAATACTCAAGTTCGAAGACATCTTAAATTTTGGTTGCAACACAACTTATTTCGTCCTTTCTTTCTATTTTAAAATTAGCAAGAGCTGAGAAATGCCATGATTAGAACTAGCACCCTGAAGTTTCTGTGTGAGGTCAAATACATAATGGGTTTACTAGGGGATGGAGGTGCATCAGGAACTCCCTGGTTCTCAGTGTGCTAGGTTAATCATACTCTAATTGCACATGGTAGTTTACAGTTTGCAAAGAGCTTTCACTTGCATTGAGTGTCATAAAAACTTCAAATGTGAGGAAGGGCAGATAATGTTATAAAAGCAAGGAAATTAATGATTAATGTACTGAATAGCTAGTATATGTGGAGCTGGAGTAAAACTTTAGGTTGCATAGTATGTAGTGTTCTCTGTATTCTTCAGTGTAACCATTCAGCATGAAACTGTGTACATGTGAAGGATTTGAATATATTGGTGGCCTCTGAGGTGACTTGAGTTACAGTCTTGTGTAATTAGCCCTGGTTAAACTCTGTTGGATTGTCCTTTATTTGAGCATTGTTCGTGTCTTTAGGTTTTCCAGGTTCAGGTTAATTTGTCTTCAGGTTCAGGAAAGATGGTTCTTTTAGGACCAGAACGGTCAGTGTATGAGAAGCATGTATGTGGACATGGTAGAAGTTGATCCAGAGAAAGAAAGAGGGAGAGACTGAAAGGAAAGAGATGGGGTAGCTCAATATGCCATATCGCTTTGTCCTCAGATGCCTAATAAACTACTTGAGTGATTCTTTATGACAAGTTTACATTTCAGAGATTTATGTACATAACCATGTGAACAACAGCAACAAGAAATTTTATTTGTGTTTTCATATTGCTGGAAAACTATCAGATTTATTCTTTATATTTTTCATAGTAAACCTCCTTATAAAAACTTGATTGAAAAAAATTTTCAAACTCATACAATCTAGAGAAAATTATGACCTTTTAGGCTTAAAAATTCATAGCATTTCACATATTCTGTTGCTCTTTGTTTAAATTTAAAATGTTAATAATAAAACATCAAATATAATGACAATAATAAAGGAGACACAAATTTATGTTAGTCATTTAACATGTAGTTTTGTTTTTGAGGTACTGGGGATTGAATGCAGAGTCTTGTACTTAGCTACATCCCCAGCCTTTTCCATCTCTTTAAGTTTTGAGACCTGGTCTCGCTTCCCACCAAGTTGTTCAGGACCCAGGTTGGGCTAGAACTTGCAATCCTCTGTCTCGGCCTCCCAGAGTGTTGTGATTACAGGCACCACTGTTCCTGGCCCTCTCTCTCTGTATCAAACATGAACGTTAGGCTTCAATCATTGAAAGATTAGAATAGACACAGGGCACAGGCAGTAGGAAGAATATAAAACAACATTTTGCATTTTCTCGGAATATGCTCACCAGCATTTCATTTCTACAAGATGGCACCTGCATGACTATTTAGGAGGCTCGGAAGCGTTTTTTGAGCCTCGCGGTCAGTCTAGGGGTAGTAGTACCGAAAGCCTGGACGCTGCTGCAGTTGGGTCGTGAGGGTGCGCAAGAGCATTCTGGGCTCTTGTGGTCCGTACGAGCACTTCCTGCTGTCAGGCGTACCCGTCGGGAAGTCGCTGACAGTGATTACAAACTTGGTCAGTCTCTGGTGTGTCTCATTGCTTAGTCATGAGATCCTGCTGTTCTGATCCAGGTACCCTGAGAATTTTTACGTACTGTCTCATTTTGACAATCACTGCGGGTTCCGGGAGTTTGTGAAGGAATTTCTCTCCATAAGGACAAACAGAGCAATGACTCAGCATTCGTGTTATTTGGCTTTAAGGATTGTATTAAGCTACACTTCAGCAAGCGTAGTTCTTACTTGTATGTTCACCTTAAAACAATTTTTATCTTACCTTCTTATGAGGCATTTAATGAAGTGATTTGTTGTTTTCCTAAACCAAAATTTTATTTACTGGAGAAACTCTTCAGAATGAAAACTACAAAAAATGGAAATTATTTTTAAGGGTTCACTCTAAAATTCATTTTTCCCACATGTATTGAAAATATTAACAAAATCAGTAGGCAATTTTCCTGTCATAGTAGGTCAGTATTTGTAATATAATTGAACATGTGTGCTGATTTGGGATCAAGCGGCATCAGGATCATGAAGTCTGTAATTACCACATGATTCAGAGGATGACATGTGTTAAAAACTGGGCGAGTCGTTCATTTACCTCTTCACGTTTATCGAGTGCCTGTTGTGTGTCACCCACAATGTCAGCACCAGAGAGTCGAACACTGACATTTTAAAATTTCTTCCTGGGGTTTTTTTTTTTGACGATTGTTCTTTTTTTTTTTTTTTATCAATTTGGAATAGAAATATCTGGTTAATTAATACTATATTTTAGTCTAGTTAATTGATTTTGTTGACATTTATTTTGTTTCTTCTATTTAATGAAAGAAGGCTACTTGATATGTCTCATTATGGTTCAGTGAGCCTCAGTTGACTGCGCTTACCCTCCCAAACAAACCAGAAATAGTTTGCTTATATAATTTGCAATTGAAGGGCGTGCTGTGTGCTGTCTCATCTAGTGCCTAATAGCCTAGAACTAAATAAAATTTTTTAAAGGTTAGCAATTTTAATTGAAACAAAATTAAAGCCACAAAAACTTTTTAGTGTTCCAGAAAGCATCTTTTATCTTAGTGTTGTATATTATGTACTGTGTTTCTGATGCTTTTTGTGAAGAATTTCTTTAAAAATTTTTATATTTCTTTTTAAAAAAATTTGAATCTTTACTGGTACATTATATATACACATTGTGTTCACACACAATATTGAGAACTTGTACCAGCATGTGACACAATTTAATTCTCATTTTTCCATTCCCCACCCATCCTACAACCTACCGCCCCTATATACATAAGCTGTTTCCCTTTTTTTTTATCACCATCATAATTTTTCTTCCCCTTGTTACTTACCCCTTTACCCTTTGAATTTTTTGTTTCAGAATATCTACCATATATTCTAGTGCTGCTTTATATTTCATTTCTCATACCAGTGAAAAGATATATAGATATAGATATAGATATCTATCTATATATCTATATATCTGTGACCTATTTATTTCAATTATGAATATCTCTTTTAAATGAATTATTTTATATCAGATTGTCTAGAGGTACTCCATTTGTAATAATTTTTCACCCTTTAATCATGTTCATCTTCAGCACTTACACTGTGCAATACAAAACATCATTCTTGTTATGATATATACAAGAATTTTATATAAAGTTTTTGTTGTTAAATTTCTAAGATTTTAATTAAAATTGCTTTAAAAAGCATGTTGAAATGTATTTGTATAATAATAAAATTGCATGAATATTATTTTAATCATCTATTACCTCAAACTTGGTGTAAATATTTCTAATCGATGTGAACTGAGTGGTACCAAAATGCATGTTTTCATTTTCATAATTGATTTGACCCTAAACAAAGTGCTGCTTGTATTATAGTCTTTCCTCTGTCTCTCTTAGTGTGTCTAATTCTGCCACTTTTATACAGACACTTTATATAATTTTATTTGATATTATGCCAAAATATTAGACAAATGTATATGTGCATATATAATCAGACCAAGTAATGAGTATTAATTTTGGAAAGTGACTTAAAGTGTCACTGAACTAATCCCTAATCCCTCACTTCTATATTTTTAGAAAAAAGATTTTGTGACACTCATGTGGTCTTTAGCTTATTTGGACAGTTTCTACATCTATTTTTGGACTTTGTGAATATATGAGGAATTCAGAGAGTAACATATACATTATTTTTAAGACTTGGATTTTATCCCCAAATAACTGTTAAAATTGTTTTTAGGACAATTTTTGCTACTCAATATTATAAATTCAAACTTTTTATTTAGAATGGGATAAACTATATGATACCTAAAGATGACAGATTTGGTGACTTTCATTTGTTCCTTGGTCTTCCTATAATGTTCTTTCTCTTCCTTCCTTCCTTCCTTCCTTCCTT
>PVIC010019460.1:0-30515 GCA_004025085.1 Thryonomys swinderianus
GCAAGCCGCCGCGAACTCAGCAATCCTCCTGCCTCTGCCTCCCGAGTGCTGGGATGACAGGTGTGAGCCACCACACCCAGCACTGTGGTATGTGGTATTGATTGCTGGTGGTTGTGAGTCTCCACGCCCAGCATTATATGTGGTTACCAGGGATCGAACTCAGGTCCTTGCACTTGCGAGGCAGGCGCCGGAACCACTGAGCTAACCCTCTGGCCCAATGTTTATATTCTATATGGGAAGTTGGTATATGTACGTAACAGCTTTAATTCCCTTTTTATCCCCTTTCCCTGCCTTCCCTTATTCCGTTTGAAAATATAATATTGCAGACTTCTGTGTCTACATTCAGTAATGAAATTGGCCTGTATTTTTCTGTTTGTTGAGTCTGTGTAGTTTCTGTGTCCAGGGTAACACTAGCTTCGTGGCATGAGCTGAGCAGTGTTCCTTCCCATGCAATTTTATGAATGCTTCTGAGAACTTCTTTTAATTCTTCCCTGATGTTCTGGTAAAGTTCGACAATGAATCTAATAGGTGCCAGGCTTCTCTTCACAGGCAGAATTTTAATGCTGCTTCTGTTCCATTACCTGGCACTGGTCTGTTCAGTTTTGTATCTCCTTGTTTCTGTTTTGGTAAATCATGTGAGTTTAGAAATGTACCTATTAACTGTAGAGTTTCCGACTTACTGGAATATCAATTTTTGAAATAGCTTACTGTCGTCCTCTTGATTTTTCCACTGTCTGTTGTGACTCCACTTTTTCATTTCAGTTGCATTGATAAGATTCTGTTTTGCTAAGAGTTTGTCAATTTTATTTACTCTTTCAAAACTCAACTCTTTGATTCACTGGTTTTTGTGTGTGTGTTTTTGCCTGAATTTCATTGATTTTCACTCTGATCTTCGTGATTTCTTTCCTTCTCTAAGTCCTGGGTTTCTACTGCTCTTGTTTTTCTAGGCTCTTTAGTTGGACTCACTGTGTTTTGTGGACGTGGTATTCACAGATGTGAACCCTCCTCTTGGAGCTGTTCGCCTTGTGTTGGAAGTTTTGCTACATTGTATTGCCGTCGTTGTTTGAGTCCAGGAAATTTTAATTTCTGTGACTGTGCTGTTTATATAACCCATTATGTTCAATAGAATTTGTTTTAGGAAAGTGCATACTTTCCATAGAAGCTTTTATATCTTGAATTTCAGCTTGATTTTTTGTTTCTAATTCCTTGCTAAAATTGTTATTCATGTCTTGTATTATCTTGTTTAAATCAGCTTTCTGTATGTGTCTTCTTTAAGCTCACTGATCATTTTGTCAATTAAATCCATCACCTATTTATATCCGCTTTGTGCTCATTGAACTTCTTATAGGTCTGTTTGTATTTGCTTCTTCGATCTCTTCAAATACTTTAACTCTTTGGCTTTTATTTTGTTTACTTTCCATGAGATCAGCTTTTGGAGAATTAAAAATTTCCTTCTAACCATTTCCTGGGCTCCACTGGGCTAAGCTTTTAGTGAACTCCTCTGCTTCAAAAATATTTGGAGTCATCTTGTTGCACGGTTTTCTTATTTTTCTACTGTGCCTTGTTTCGTTTTGCTGGTAAAGGATGTTAGGTTTGATTATTAAAGTTGCTACAAATTTTCAGGTACATACATTTGCATTTCTTTTGGGTAAATGCCTGGGAGTAGAATATCTAGACTGCATGATAGATGTTTGCTTATGACTAGGAATTGAATGCAGGGAGCTCAGTACTATGTTCCTCAGCATTTTTTTATTATTTTCCTCAAGAGAGGCTCTTATTAAATTGCCCAGACCAGCCTGGAACTCTGGCCTTCCTGGCACAGCTTGTGGTGGGTCTGAGGTCTGAGGCAGTGCCACTCTGCCAACTCATTCCAACGTGGTACAGGCGGGTTCTATCTTCTCTCATTCTTAATATGGTCAAGTTTTGGTCTTGGTTGTTCCAATAGATGTGCAGCAAACTCTGTGGCTTATATTTCGTTCCATGATAGCGTAAGTTACTGGAATATTTTAAAATTTGTTTCAGGTACCATGATAGTCATACTTCGTTAAAGTATCTTGGAGAGTAAGATTTTTGCTGTTTCACGTATCCGAAGCTTAAACATGACGAGGGATCTTCCCACCGCCCCTTAGGCGCCTGCTTGTCCTCTGGTTTGTGCTGAAGGTCTATGAGAGACTCTGTAAAGCAGTTCTTGATTTGTAAACATGAGCTCGGGCAGGAGACCTTGACTCTGACTGAATGCTTTGTATATGATTTATTTTGGAGGAAATTGAGTAGACCATGGCAGGACTTAATAACGTTAGACTAGTTCAAGAGCTTCTGCAGGAAATTGAATTGTCCTGGGCACTGGAAGCCACTGAACTCTTGGCACTTTTTTTTTTATTGTACTGTAGTGTTCATTTAAAAATATTAAATTCACTATTGCTCTGAGACAAATATTGCACTAGATATTTAGAATTATCAAGGTGAAAAAAATGAATCATTTCCTTTTAAAGCTCACAGTCCAGTCTTCTTGGGTCTAACCTGGCTGCCAGGCTTAGAATCGTCAGTGAGCACCCCCCACATACATGATGTATCTCTGTCGCAGCACACACGGAGTCATATGCACACAGACACACACATGCACATGTACACACACGCGCGTGTGCCCTTTTGAAACGATGGTTTCTGTGGGCAGAGAGGGTGAGCAAAAATGGACTCTTACTACATCCAAAAGAAATCTACTCCCACCCCCACTGTGTGGGTTGGGCCAGATCGCTGCTCCCGGGAAGAGCCTACACGCATGCGCTGTGGCCCTGGGGGCTCTGTGTGTGTGAGTGTGCACGCGTGCGTGCAGCGTGACCTCCGTGTGGGGCGGAGGAACAGGACGCCTTGTGGCTGAGCAAGGGGAGGCGTTGTCTGTACGGCTCTGTGGACGGTCCCACCTCTTGCCTTGTCCTCTCCGCGGTCGCGGAGAAAATAACTTGCCCGGATGTGATGGCCGTTGAAGGGCGTTCCAAGGCGGGTCCACCCTCTCTCCATCTCCTTCCCTAGCAGAGCTCGCTGCTTCCTCCCGACGATGTGGGGACCCACTGGCCCCTCCCCCTCTCCCCACGGACCAATAGTTAGCGGCCGTTTCAGAAGCCACGGCGATGCAGCTGATGCAGCTGATGCAGGTGATGCAGGTGATGCAGGTGCTGCAGGGGATGCAGGTGGAGCAGATGATGCGTAAATGAAACGTCTGCCCTTGCAACCAATCACACCCCGCTGTGAGCACTGCTCCCGCCCCCCGTCCAATCACAGCCCAAGCCGCCCTATATAAATGCCTGTAACGGCCTTGGTAAAGGAGAAGCTTCGCAACCGGCAGGGGCCGGGGAGTCGTGACTCCGCGCCCGCTCACCCTCCCGGGTCGTCGGACAACGGAGAAGGTATGGTGACCGGCCCGACCGGACGATAAAAGCCCTTTTAGATTTGGGTCCTGTTTTATTCCGCAGCTATTGGCCAATCCGTTACTGAGTGATTTGAACTCGGGGGGGACACGGCTCTCAGCACCACGCCCCGCAACGCGCAGCGCACGGCCGGAGGCCGCGTTTCGCTTGTGCCGCGGGCGGTGGCTCAGTGTGGAGCCCTCTTGATTTTATTTTTATTTTTGGGAGACAGTGGGATGGGAACCTCCTGGGGATGTATGACAAGTCTTCAGAAGTTTGACAGAGCCAATTATTTGATAAGTGATCATACAATTAATTAAAATGGGTTATTTTGGTAAGACGTCAGAATTTGCTGTAAATACATGAGTAGATGTGAAGACTGTCCTTTATCTGTTTCTTCAGCAAAAACAGCCGTAATTTGTCAAGGTTAGAAGATGGAAGCAGGCTCATTGTAGTAGCAGTACTTTCAAAAACCAGAAAATATGCGGATGAATCGGCAGAAAGCGATGAAGTAAGTTGAAGTACTGCGGTGCAGGGGAGCAACACAGAGTTGTAGAAACTGCTGCAAACCATGATGTTTTTTCTTAACTTAAAAGTGCAAAACACATTACTGAGTGAAAGCAGTCGCCGTGTCGCCCGCACACCTGCCTGTGCTCGGCCGCTTCCCACGAGTGTCCAAGCGCCCAGGCGGCAGCGGCGAGCGCATGCGCTCCGCAGTCTCGCTCCTGTCCTGCTCGGCCTCTGTGTGCTTTCAAGTAGCCGGTGCGCATTATTCGTGCAGTGAGACCTGAATCACCGACTTTCCTGCGAAAGAACAACTCCGCGGGCACTTTCCGCGCCCTGAGACAGAGTAGGGAGCAGCCGAGGTCTCTCGGGAACGCGCCAGTGTTTCCAGATTTCACCAGAGACATAATGATAAGGGTTCTTGGAAGGAAGACTCCTATGGAGGAAAGTGCTGGGGTTTTTTTGTGAGTCTTTTTCTTTTTCTTTTTTTTTTTTTTTTTTTGAGACAGGGTCTTGCTTTGTAGTTCGGGCTGGCTCTGAGCTCACTATGTAGCCTAGGCAAGCCTGGAACTCAGCAATCCTCCTGTCTCTGCCTCCCGAGTGCTGGGATGACAGGCGTGAGCCACCACGCCCGGCTTTGTGAGTCATTTTGAATTATCTATAGCACAAAACAAAAAAGCAGGACTTCTGTATAATCCACAAAGAAACATAAAACCATGGGAATGTAACTTTATTGTGATTTCAAAGACTGGTATTATGGGGACTAGAGAATTTTCTACAGCAGCAACTTAATTTACTTTCTTTAATATAGTGCTAACATTCTCAAGAAATGTGGAAGATGCTTCTCAGTTTAATCCTCACATGGAGTTTATGGACACATTGATAAATGTGTATACAAGACTGCTTCAAAATGAGAGGAAAGCATTTTTATGGTAACTCATTCTGCTTACAATTACTGAAGCAGAGTTTGCAGATACCCATTTCTTTAATCAGAAAGGCTTATCAAAAGTTTGAATTTGACTTACTAAATCCTCATAAACTGCTTTTTGAAGGGCTCTGAATGTTCATAGAGCCCAACGTAGAACTTCCCATAATTCGTGCACTCAGTGCAAGCATTGATGATTTGAAGGTCCAGGAGTTGCTTTAATTCTGTGCCCCGGTTTGATAGGTTGAATTTTTTTTTTTTTTTTGAGACAGGGTCTTGCTTTGCAGTTGAGGCTGGCCCTGAGCTCATCATGTAGTCCAGGCAAGCCTGGAACTCAGCAATCCTCCTGTCTCTGCCTCCTGGGTGCTGGGATGACAGGCGTGAGCCACCACGGCCGGCACTGTGGTATGTGGTACTCATGGCTGGTGGGTGTGAGTCTCCACGCCCAGCATTATATGTGGTTACCGGGGATTGAACTCAGGACCTTGCGCTTGCGAGGCAGGCGCCGGAACCACTGAGCTAATCCTCTGGCCTGGTTGAATTTTTCTTTATTTTTAATTTAAAGTATTTTAGAATTTCTCTTGGACTGCCTTTTGGAACTATAGGCAGTTTAGAACCGTATTGTCCAAGTCCAGGACACTCTGGGGTTTCCGAGCTATCTGCTTGCTGTTGATTTCTAGCCCGTGTCCATATTTATCCAACAGAATGCTTGACGCTCTCTGCTCTTTTACATTTGTGAAGTTGTTTTCCAGGGCAGAAAAGTGCTCTGGAGAAGCTGTCAGCTCAGCCCAGGGCCGGACGGAGAAGGCAGCAGATCTGAGCGACAAGCCATGAGCTTCTCACCTACGGGAGCCGAGAGGGGGCGGGCTGGGTCCTCACGGGGGTGGGGCGGGCTGGTGCCCCGGGGCGGGGCCTGCGCTGGCTGATGGGCGGGGCCGTGTGGAGCGGGCCAGTGGGGGTCTGGGGGAGCCGCGTCTTGCAAGCACAGCCCGGCGGGAGGCTGCGGGCCCCTCGGAGCGGTCAGCGTGCTGAAGGTACTTACGCCGTGCCCTCGGCTATCGGAGTTAGGAGTGTCCTATAAATACAGTTAGTCAAATTGATTGCTACCTTATATCGGCACATTTTAGATACATACGACGGTAAAGTCATCGTAGAGAATTCGATTCTGCACATGACGCATCTCGGTTCTCCTTTCCTTCCCCTCCGGCCTCTTTCGGTCCTGGGTCCACTCTGTATTTACAGAAGCTTCGTTTTCACTTCTGCCTTCCTTTCCCCTTTCCGGGTCCTTTCCTTCCCCTGCCCTCCTCCCTTCGCATGTGAGCATTTTCTCCCCGTTGCCCGGCATCTGTCATGACTTTGGTCCTTACTTTCACTTTTGGTCTCTCGCACCAGAGGGCATTGTGGTTTAAAACATGCGTGTCCAGTTTATTTCACTCAAAAGTATGTTCTCAAGGTGCATCCGTGAGAGAGTTTGGCTCCTTTGTCAAAGATAAGTGACCAAGTGTGTCTGGAGTAGTTTCTGTGTCTTTTACTCAGTCTGCATTTTAGCCATAACTATGCTGCTTCCATCACAATAGTTTTGAGCTCTAGTTTCAGGTCAAGGACTGTGATGCCGCCTGCCTTGTCCTTGTGCCCAGAATTGATTTTCTGATTCCAGGTCCCTTCTCACTTCAAATGAATTTTAGGATTGTTTTCTCCCAATTCTGTGAGATATGTTATTAGAAATTCAAATGAGATTAAATCCAGAAAATCCAGGGAAATAACATAACAAGGATAAGTCAGTATTTATCAGTGTGAGTGGTCTTAATTCACTGATCAAAAGCTCAAAAGAAAGAGATGGCCAGAATGGATCAAGAAACAAGATCCAACAATATACTCCATATGAGAAACGTATTTAATTCAAAAAGAAATTCATACTGAAAGCCAGAGAAAGGAAAAATAATATTTTGTGGGACAGGAAACCAGAAAAAAGCAGGGTATAAGTTGAGATTCATATCTTGCAGGTATTAAGTGTTATTTCTCATTGATTCCTAAATATTTTTACTTTTATTTTCAATTAATAATAGCAATTGAAATTTTTCTTATATTGTTTTCCCTCTTACCTTCATTTATCCATCTTTGCTCCATTCTTGATCCTCACAGCTCGCATTTTCTCTCCCTTTTTGCTCAGCATCTCTTCCCTAACCTTGTGCATTTTGCTTTAAGCATTTGTTAGACAGTGATTCTTTGCTTCGTTATAGTTTTTCAGCCTGTGAACATTGATCGGTCTTTTCAGTTATAAGAATGAGAAACTGTACTAGATATGTGAAATGAGCGGGTTTATTGAAAGGTTTTTGCTGGCTTCCAGCTCTGGTGTGTGTGCGATCTGGGCTCCACCACTGCAATCCAGGGCGGCATGGCAGGAGAGTGCCCTGCGTGCATGGCAGTGCCGGGCAGAGGCCGGCGGCCGCCTTCCCTGTCCTCGGGGGCACTGGGGAGCACGAACCCAGACCACTCGGGCCCGGCAGAGCCCACGGCTGCGGCTCCGTGAGCTCACTCTCCCCGCGGGGCCGGGCTGCCCTCTCCGGCCCGGAGAGGCCTCTGCCTGTGGTCTGGGTCACAGGACGAGCCCAGCCGCGAGTCCGACCGAGGCGCTGTCGTCCCTGCCCGCTGCAGACGCGGGGAGGCCGGAGAGGGCCCTGCAGGCCGCCTCCTCTCCAGCCGCCGCCGGACGGGAGCGCCGGGCCTTCTCTGCGCCGCTCCGCTGCCGAGCGCTCCTGCTTCCCGGCTCTCTCGCTGCTGCTCTGCGTGCGCTTCCTGCAGTGCGCAGAGCTTTCGCGGCCCGTTTCAGCCAGTTCTCTCCCGCCTCCGCCGTCCGGCCAGCTGTTGGGGCTCGTGGGGCGAGGAAACGGGAGCACCTAGAGGGGCGGGAATTTGCTCGCGACTCTGCCGGCCTCCCCTCGGCTCCCCCGCAGTGGCCGGAAGGGCAGCGGGGCTGGGCACTGAGCCTGTCGCTGCAGAAAGTGCACTGGGAGTCCCTCACTACCGGCTTGTAGGCTGCTGCTGTCTCCACTCCGTTTGATTGCTTCCAGCATGGAAAACATTATTTAAAAATCAATCAAAACACCAACTCAATAATTATATGAGCAATGTGATTGATATTATTTACTCCAGCTGGATTTAAATGTTCCCCAGGAAAAAAAAAATCTATAAAGACAACATAAGCCATTAGGTAAAGCTGTGTGGAAGCTTCCAGATAATAAAATGGGTATCATCAATTATTTCTGCCTCTGGGAAGAGCGTGACTGTCTCATATCTGCTGAGCAAGCTTGGAAGCCGGGAGTCGCAGGAGTCATGAAGCGGCGTCTTCTCTGCCTCCCGGCCCGGGTGGGGAACCTGCCTCCTGCTCGTCTCCGGCCAGGCCGGGCCGCGCTCAGGCCGGGGCAGCCAGGCTCCAGTCCGAACCTCCCCGGACCCGGGGGCCTGGGTGAGTTCGTGCCGCTGCGCCCGGCTTCCCACTGCGCGGAGCCACAGCTCTTCCTCCGCAGAGCAGAGACACCGGCCGGAGAGGCCGCACCCTTCTGCCCCGGGCCAAGGTAGCCATGCGATCAGCAGTAATTTTCTCATTCACTCAAGATAATGCGTGTCGCACCCAGAATCCTTTCAGTGGACACAGGACCTAAAAGGAAATGGTAAAATTCTGTGCAAACCTAAAGAATCTCAGCCATAAACGTGAGTTCTAGTTTGGAGTTTTATTCGAGTGTACAAAAAGAAGAAACTACCGACCCTGGCCGGGAATTTATTATACATGAACAAGACAAAGGACCTATTCTGTTTTTCACTAACTGTGCAGTTATTCCCCAGATCGTTGAATTATGTCCCTGGAGGTCTCTCGCTAGGAAGCACCGACCATCGGAAAAGCCACAGCCTGAAGGCCCTCGTGGCTTCCGAGAGAAGGCCGCGTGACCGTGAGCAGAGGGCGCCCTGCCAGGGCTGCTGTCTGTGCTGGGAGGGGTGCCACGCGGCGCGGCCGCTCCGTGGGGAGCCCCAGCAGGGGCCAGGTCCTGCCAGACTCCCCCCTTTCCTCGGGGGGATGGGCGGGACCGCGCTGTGCCGGGCCGTCCGTTCCCCGAGCCCAGCCCACCTGCACAGAATTCACATGCGGACTCGTGCGCTGCCAGCCGCGAGGACGTGGGAAACTGCTGTGATCGGCCAGGCCCGGTGAAATCGTGTGTCCAGTTGAACCACACAGGTTTTCCGGGGTGCGCCTCGGAGGGGTGGGCTGGCTGTGGAGTGAGTTGCCGGAGTCCGGGTTTGCGGTGGGATTTGCTGATCAAGGCGTGGATGGGGACTGCTGCGTGTTTCTCTCCTGCAATTTTGCGTCACTCCTCTCTCTGTGCTTGGAATTCTCTAGATCTCAAAGCACTTGGCAAGCAGAAGTAGTCAGGGCCCCTTTGGTGACACAGCCACAGGAGGAGATGCAGGCGCCCCGGGAAGCCTGCGCTTAGCCGTTAAATGCTCCTGAGGATGGAGGCGGGCACCCCGGAGAGAGCGGCACTGCTCCTGGGCACTGAGGTGATTGCAGGCTCCCAGGCCGACTTCTCTGCGCCTTCCGTGACGCCCACAGAAGTGTGGTCTCCCTGGAGAGCAGCGCTGGCCGGTGTCCGGCCCGAGCTCGGGGGCGTGTGCCTGAAACCCTAGCGCTCTGGGAGGCTGATGAAGGGTAGAGGCTTGAGCGCGGCCTGAGCAAGTTAGCAGCTTAGAGTTGGTAGCTAGGGACTTCGGATCTGAGACACTGCCTCAAAAGAATAGGGCTGGGGTTGGGCCCGGGGTGCAGGCCCTGGTTCAAGATCCAACACCAGAACCAAAGCAGAAAAGCTTCTGCGTTTTCGCTGGACGTACACCACACACGAGGGGCCAAGCACTGGGGAGTGTGGCTGCGTGAAGGAAATCTTCCCGTGAACGCTGCATGGAAAGACCTGTGCCACTCGCAGCCCACGTCCTTGGGAGGAAGGGCGCGCTCCCGCTGCTTTCCTGTGCCTGCGGACCGGACTGAACCAGAGTGCTGGCGCAGGAGCAGCGCCGGAGACCACAGGGTGCAGCCATTTGTTAAGAACGGCAGAACCTCGGGAGATCAAGGGCTGGCTCCGGCGACCGCGACACCGCCTTACGTGAGACAGAGACGAACGTCTGCTCGTCTGAGCACCACACTTCTGTTGTGGCAAGAGCGCTTGCACGGCGACATGTTTTAGCCGTGCGGTGCAGGCTTGTGACAGGCGGGGCCGCTGTTAGTGCAGCTCCGGAGCACAGCCGTCTTTCCCGGGCAGACTGGAGCCTGGAACCGCTTTTTACGGTTGTAGTAAATTGTGTCCTTAATAAAAAAAAAATGGTTTATATAGTCATTAAAAATACTAAATCATTACTTAAAGGTCTCGCCTCAGAGATGACGCGAGTTCTAGGTGGACATGCGAGCGGGTCCTCCAGCGGCCCCGCAGGGACACTCGGTCGGGCACGCGCTGCGCCGGGGCCCACGAAGCTCTGAGGCTGCGCCGGGGCCGGGAGGGCTCACGGCACTCGGAGGGCGGCATGCGGGAGGCTGGCGGCCCGCGGTGAGCTCCGCGTTCCCGGAGGCGCAAGCAGCCTCGGCCGGCATTGCCGGTGCCCGTGACCGCCGCGCACTGGGTCCACAGCGAGGTGCCGCGCGCAGTTCCCGGGTCTGCCCGAGGTCTCCGGCCGGCCAGGCTCTGCCCGCTTCTGCCACGCCCATCGTGCCCCGAGGGCTGTGTCCTGGCCCGGGCGGCCCTGGCCTCCCGCTCCCGCCTGCCCTGCAGCCGCCCTTAGCCTCGGAGTCTCGGTTCCGCCGGAGCCTGCGGGGCGGCCTGGCGGACACGCTGGTCCAGCCTCTGAGGCCCGGGACTTGTGCAGCGCGTCTTTGCCATAGGCTGGTGAAGTCACGGGCCGGAGTCTGCACTTTCAAATCGACTTTGCGACTAGACCGTCATCCCAGGAGACCGAGAAGAAGACTGGCGTCGCCTCAGTGGAGATCACAAGGACCGAATGGCCTCACCGCCTTCCCTGGCTCTTGTGAGACGGAGGGACGCTGCTCGGTGGCCTGAGGCACTCTGTGAGGAGCACGTGGAGCCCTGTCCATCGCGGCCGCTGGTCCTCCAGGTGAGGAGCTGATGCAAATAAATACTGCCGGGGTCTGGGGCTGGGAAGGGAGAGGTCGATTGCAGTGAATGATTTGTCTCCGGGGAAAAGAAAAAAATGCTGTTTAAATCAACAGTCAAGATTAGCAATGCTTCTAGTGTGATGGCAGTCCCCCAGTCAACTACGTTTTATGCACTAGACACAGTTAAAATGTGACTCCACTACAGTTTACCCTGCAAGAGACATAAGGAAATGCGAGGCGGCCAGGTCAAAGCCCCATCAAACATGTGCAGACCATCGTGGAAAAACTAGGACATGTGCTTCAGGCCAGTTGCAATCCTGAACCACCGCAGGCACACGGTGCTGCAGCTTGGCCTCCTCTGCGAGGCCCTTCGGGGGTGAGCACTGGGGGCTGGGGGCTGGGGGCTGGGGGCCAGCACCGGCTGGGGATTGTCGGGGCGCTGACTGGGGGCGCTGTCCCCATCCTGTGATCTCCCGAGACCCCCCAGTTTCCTTCTGAGAGTCATTCTAGGGTCTGTGGAAATACGGTCCTTGTGTCTACTCTCTGCCGCAGAGCGAGGGTTTAACTGACCTTCAGCAAGGCGTCCCCTGGAAGGACAGGCTCGAGGACCAAAGCCTGCAGGAGGCTTTGTCTCCAGAAGGCGGGCTCTGCTGCCCCCTGCTGGTGGCTCTGGGCAACGCCTCGCCGCGGGAGGAAGGAGCCTTGACAGGACCAGGACCAGGACCCGGACCAGGAGGTGGCTGGTCCCAGGCCCCGCTGGGTCACAGGCCCGCAGATGGCACCTCCCAGGGGCTTCGCAACGACTTCATAAGCTTGCTTAAGTGGAGATATACGTAGTCCCAACTAGAAAGTCCCGCCATTTAAAACAATTCCCACATGCTCATCAGTCGTGTAGGATTTTGCTATTGTTTTTGTTTCCAGAAGGAAAGCCCCGTGCGCGCTGTTGCCGTTTTCCGTGGTCTGTGCGGATGCACTTCTTACACCGGCTGCTGTGGTGGCGCAGTGTGGGCCGGCTCTGCCCGGCGGAGTGCGAGAGCCCACGGAAGTCGACGAGAGGCCGATCCCCCGCCTGCACACGCGGAGGGCCGCACGGACCGTGGGCCGCTGTCTCCACCCGCGCCGTGTCTGCCCGCCAGCGCCACAGGAGGCAGCGGCCACAGCGGGACGGCCCGCTGCACGGCAGGGCGCTCAGGTGGGCGCCGCACAGTGCTGCTTAATGAGCTGCCTGTACGACACAGCAGCGCTCGTACTGCCCTGAGCAAAGACGCCCAAACCATCGGTGTGGTCCCCTCTCCTGCCTTCCTGCCTCTGGTGCGGGCGCTTCCGTGCCGATGCTGGCCCCGTGCTGCTGGACTGTGTGGAGTCACCCGGCGACAGCCCTCGAAGGGACAGAGCAGGGCGAGGGCTCCTTCCTGCGGCGCCACGCGTGACGCCTCGGGTCCCTCCTGAGACCGTAGCTGGAAAACTCCTTCCAACGGGTTAAAAGAAAGCCGAGGGGCCCTGTCCCACTCGAGTGTGGTCCCTACGAGACCTGCGGGCACCGAGGGGCACGGGAGGCCCCGCAGCAGGGCGCAGCACGGAGCCAGACCGCGCAGAGGACCAGCGGGCCTGGGCTGGCCCCGCACTTGAGCCTCCAGAGCGAGCAGAAGAGCTCGGCTGCCCCGAGGCCAACAGCCTGGCGTGGGGCCTGCGTGGGCAGCCGCTGCAGAGCAGGGCAGTGGGCTAGGAGCCAGCCTTCCTGTGTGTGAAAGGAGGGTCCTCTGCTGCGTGCGGTGGCTGGCGAGGTCGGTTCTCAGAGTGTCCGCTCCTCCGGGCCCTCTGCCTCCTCCGTGCCGGCCCTGAGCCTCAGGCCAGTGCCCACCACCTCAGCCTCGGCCCGCGGGGAGGCCGAGGCGCTTGGGGAAGGCCTGCGCTGGGCAGGACGGGGGGACCCGGCTCCTGGGTGGAAGCAGCGGGCCGCGCGAGGCTGCGGCCCCACCGGACACCTGGTGGGCGGGGGCGCTTCCTTCCCCTGCTGGCCAGCGAGGTCGGAAGGAGCCGAGCCCAGGACGCTGAGTGAGTTTCGTGTATTCACCACGCTCCGAGTTTAAAATTTGAGGACGTTCGTAGAGTAAGTAGCGATTTCCCCGAACCTATGCCTCTGGTCTGTCGGGGTCCGGAGCGGGGAGAGAGCCTGCGGGTGTTGGGTGTCGGGGCAGGGCGAGGGCCGAGCGCCCAGGAGACCGCAGGCGGGGCAAGGGACGCCAGGCCGGGCTCCGGGCGCAGCGGCGGGGTGCTGGGGGAGCAGCCCGGGTCCAGGGCGCGGAGCTGCGGTGACACGAGGCCGCCGCCAGGGGGCGCTGCTGCCCGCGAGTCCGCGGCGCGTCCGGGCACTGTGGGTGCGGAGCGGCGCCTCAGCCGGGGCTGTCCGGGAGCCTCTTCCTCCCGCAGCCGAGACCTGGGGAGGCGCCCACAGCCCCCACCCGCGGTCTCCGGGGCGCTGGGTACTGCGACGGACTGACGGCCCGACCGCACAGGCCCGGCCCGGGGTGAGCCGGCGCCAGGGGAGCACGAGACCGCCTGCTTCGTGTATTGTCGTTCCTTACCTTTCTCGAGCAGATTCTTTTTTAGAAAAGCCTAATTTTAAAAGGGAGGTTTGCATTATTTATGTATTTGCAGTAAATATGACTGGAAAAATAACCATTAAAATCAAATTACGATTGTAGTGCATTAAAAACACACACCAGGATTCCAAAGACTCTGCAGTAGGCCTCGCAAGTCCTAGATACACTGGCAAGTTATTTCAGTAAATAAATACAAATGTTAATAATTGTAACAAGCTACAGCAGTGCCCAGGTGCCCGGCACCTCCCCCCCCCCGCTCTCTCCGCGAGCTGGCAGCAGGCAGTCCTTTCACTGCACGTCTGCCCGCTCCCTGTGTGCTCACCCGTGGGCCGTGATGATGGCTCCGCTCTCCCTGTCCGAGCCCACGCTCTGCCAGTCGGCTGGGGTGCCGGCTCTGCTCCCCGCACCCCCCTCCCGGGCAGCTGGCCGGGCTGCCCGTCCTGTGGCCTCGGCTGGACAGCAGGTTCCCTCCCTGCAGGCAGCCAGTTGCCTTCGTGCCAGGTGCCCGTGCCCAGCGCAGCGGGCAGAGGCGCTGCGTTCCGAGACGGGTCTTTGTTTCACAGCTCTGCCGTGAGGGCCGTAAGCAGCCCTGAGCGGGTGGATACTCTGGCCGAGGGACGGGCTCGGGTAAGGGCAATTCAGAACAAGAGCGCGAGTGGGTGGACATTGTGGAGACACCGACTGCATCCTGTCGTTTTGTCTTTGAGCGATGTAAGTGAAACACGCCGTGACGTGCGTCTCGGTGGGTGCAGAGTGGCTGCGTGCAGAAGAGCTCGGCTGTGAGGGTCGTGGACGCCACACTTGTGCCCACGGACCCCACTTACCGCCTGTGACCGCGGAGGACTGTGTTTTCACGTGGTGTTTGGCCGCAGCAGAGATGTTTCCAGTCCGGGCCTTTGAGGGGCGCCTGACCTGAGAGCGGGTGTGACTCCGGGGCAGCAGTCACTGCGGTGTGAGCAGCATGCGGGCCGCCCTGATGGAGACTCGGCCCACCGTCCACCTCCTCTGCCGGGAGGACCCGCCCTCTCGCCGGCTGCGCTCCCGGGAAGCTCCGCACACCGCAGGCAGCGGGCGGGCTTCCTGCACCGCAGCTCAGCCGCGCCAGCCGGCCCCGTGAGCGTCCGGCGGGGTGTGGACACAGGTGGGCAGCTGGACCGGGGGAGCCCCGGGCATCTCGGGGCGGGGGCAGGCCTGCTGCCCGGCACCCTCGGGCACAGGCCGCCTCAACAGGCAGCGTGCCCGGCCGCAGCGTGCAGGGAGCGACCAGGGAAGGCCTCGCGCCTTGAAGGGACTGTCGCTCCCGCGCCCGCAGGGGCTGCTCTGGCTCAGTCCTCTGTCTCTGGTGGGTCTCGTGGACCTTGTCCGTGGAGGCCCCTGAGGTCTCTGTTTCCATGAGGTGAGGGACTGTCCACGTGCCAGCTGCTGACCGGGTGAGGGCACTTCCCTGCCCAAGTCCTGTCCCTGGGCGCTGCCCCAGGATGAGGCCTGGGGCCCTTGCAAACATAGTCCCTGAAGATGTGAGAAAACCTGGTAGCTTCTACTAAATTTTATTGCTGCTATTAGTCACTGAGATCCTCACTGTCTCTCAGGTTTAGGAGAATGAGAGAATTTGTAAAGTGCCCACCGTACTTTCTGAGGCTTTCGGACTCTGAGACAGTGCTGCGTGTGCCGTGGTGAGTGCTGTCGTCTGAGTGCCAGCCACTGTTTCCGGGGTGAGCGGCGAGGAGGGAGGGTCCCGAGCGCCTCACTACTGAGACTCGAACGGCCCGTCTGCCAGGTGACCGCCAGGGGGAGTCTGTGCTGATTCGATGGCTGCGGAGTGGACAGAGGGCACAGTTTCAAACTGGCCTTTTATTTTAAACACTGGAGTAACTGTGGCTGCACACTGAGCTGCAACGGAGGGATCTCGTGTCTCCGTCTGAAGAGCGAGGCTCCCGGCCCTGCGAGGTGAGGGCAGGTCGCTCCGAGCACCGTGACGAGAGCTGCCTGACATCCAGGCTGCGGACCCGGAGGCCCAAAGTCAAGGCCACCCTGGGTGACCGGGACAGAGAGGGGCGCTGCCCACGCGGCTCTTCAAGAGAAAGTAAACACCGACTCGTGGGGGAGGGGTGCCACACGGGCATTCATCAAGACGCAGCCGGCGCCCCAGAAGGAGCGAGGCCCCACCTGGGTGCCCCCGGGCATGGCGAGCGGGCCTGGTGGGCACCAAGAAGGGCTGCCGGCGCCGCAGCTGACGGGCGCAGGGACGAGGCTGCAGCGGCGCTCGGCCAGGCTCTGCTGTGAGGCGGGCAGGCTCCGCGGGGCGGCTCTCCTGTCGGGCCCGGCCCTCCATCTCCGTCTCCACGGCCTGCAGAGGCATGGAACCCCCGGTGATAGTGTGCGTGTCTGGCGGCCCAACAGACCTCGAATGAATGAGGAAAGACCCCTATGACCTGAGAGCGGGGCGGGAGCAGCGGGGCGGGGCTCCTGCCCGGAGGCCCGGCCTGTGTCAGTCAGGCTGCACAGAGGGAACTTTATTTTGTGCAGTTCTACGGGAAGCAATTGGCTTTCAATCCATCTTAATTTCATCCAAAAGGGCCTTCTAGGAAAAGCCATAATTCTTCTCTCTCGCCTGCTCTCTCTCTCTCTCTCTTTTTGCTAAAACTAATAGTTGACTCTGAATAGAAATAGTAGCCACACAGAATGTGTTACTGTAAATCAAAATTCATTCCTCACCTGAAGCCTACAGATTGTAAATCAAGAACTAAACTCGTGTCGGTAAATCGGAGCCGATGTGGTCAGACCCGAGCGGTAGCCCATCTGGAGCGGAGGCCTGAGCGCCGCGTCCGCACATCGCCTCCAGAGTCAGGGCGGGACACAGTGATTCTCCTTGTCCACGGAGCGGCGGAACAGGCCCTCTGAAGCCCTCTCTGCGGATAAAGGTCCAGGGCTTTATGGAGCTTGACGTATTTACGTGTGGAGGACGCACAGCCCGGGCAGCACACGCGGTAGCTGCCCGCTGCTCTCTGCCCAGAGGCAGAGCGGCCCGGCCGTAAGGGGCCCGGCCAGGAGCTGCCCGGGAGGCGGAAGCCGCCCTTCCTGACGGCTGTGGGTCCGCAGCTGCCCGCCGGCGCTTTGGAATGTGTCGCCTTCACGATGCGACTTTCCCTCGTTTGGGAAAATTTCTTGTGTTTACCTTACTGGCGTGCGTTCTCATGATCCCCGTATTAAGACAACCAGGGGCACAGATCAGTCTGGCTTATCGGTGGGTGTTAGAAGCCAGGGGCATGCGGCGCGGTTTTATTTGGCAGAGGGCACCGCGCGAGCGGGCAGCATGGCTGAGCTGGGCAGCTTCAACTGCCTGCTGTCAGAGAACAGGCCTCGGTGTCGGCCCGCGCGGCGCAGCAGGAAGCAGGCACCGGCGCGTTTCCTCGCGGACTCGAGCTGCGCGCCGCTCAGCAGGGCTTGTCGTGCCGTGAAAGGCTGGTGAGACAGCACACGGTGGCACACGCCCGCCCAAGCGTGCAGCCGGCAGTGAACGGGCACGGTGGCGCGCAGCGCGTGTGCGTCTACACGAGGACGTCACATGTGTTCCGCGTACAGACAGACAAAGCCCCTGCGGGGCCCGAGGACCAGTCGCAGCGTGACGTGGATTCTCCCCGATGGCGCATGTCTCAGCCACACACCCAGCCAGCTCCAGCGCCTCCCCCAGTACCGCGCTCACCCGCCGGCCAGGCCTGCCTGTCACCGAGATGTCTGCCCCGTCATTCAGTAGCGACGAGGGGCTGCTGCGGCCCACGGGGGACAGAGCGGCTCCCCCACGTCAGCACCGGCTCGAAGGAGAAGCTCAGTGAGCTCACAGTGCACCGAGCTCGCAGCCCGAGATGGGCTGGCTCCGGCGCAGGGCGCAGGGCGGAGGCGCATTTCATGGCCAGGACGCAGCCGCACAGCCAGGGGCCTGACGGCATCTCGCCCGTCTTCTGCGGCCACTCAGGGCAGGGCACTGCCACCCTTGCTTCCAGTGCCCGTGTGCCAGCTCGGGAAGGCCCGGCTCGTTCTCGCGAGGCTCTGGGCGCCTGGACACGGCCTGGCGGTCTCCTGGTGACCTGCTCAGTGCGAGGCTGGGTCATTCCCACCGCACACTTTGGGGACCCTCGATGGTCGGCGTGCTGCGCCTCTTACTTGGTAAACCTCTTATGTTAGGGTTACGCTCACGACGGGGATGCCTCAGGAGCATGGGCGGTTTACACTTCAGGAAAACAGCAAAAGCGCACGGATTCACGGACATTTGCACTACAACTGCGTAACACGATGGCACTCCACAGACACAGGGTGGAGAATCTAAGAGGAAAGTGCTGCGTGGGGCGGTGGTTTTCCACGTGTGGCTGGAAGCGGCTGCGTCCAGCCTGGTGAGGGAGCACAGATCAGACCCAGGCTTGGACCTGCCGCCGGAAGCTCGCACCCTGTTCTCTGAGAGGCTCTGTTATTTAAATTCAAGTTTGAACTCGAAAACCCTTGACATGGAGAAGTTCGTGTGTGACTCAAGCTGAAATCTGAGCACTTCTGGGGCTTCAGCTGGAGAAGCGAAGGTCCAGGTCCCACGGGTAACCCTACGTAGAGAATAAACACGGGCTGCCGTGTTGAAGGTCTTGGGCTCAGGCCCCAGCGCTCCAGTGCAGAAGCTGGACTCTGCCCGGGAGGGCTCCAGGCTGTCTGTGCTCAGCAAAGACCCGCAGGGCGGCACAGGAGCCCGGCCCTGCCCCGGGAGCCTGGCGCGCTTGCTTGAGGAAGTGAGTTTCTGCACCAGCAGCGGCTGGTTTGCGGAGCCCCAGGCAGCTGCGAGCTCAGTGTGGGCGTCTCCACCGCGTGCCCGGTGGCAGACCCCCTCCTCCCGGCCCGTCGGGGCTGAAGCCGGCACCCTGGCTCCCTGCACACCTGCTCCTGGCACCCCATCCCACGCGCGGCGGCCGCTGAGAGGCGTCATCAGCCAGCTCGAGTTTTACGACTTCCGTGCTGGGGCCCTCGGGCAGGCGCACGCGGTGAGCAGGCGCGGCCGGGTGGGGGAAGGGAGGAGCAGGCCGTGGGCGTGGGCGTGGCCGTGGGAGAGCATGCCGGGCGCGTTGGAACCCGTGGGAGTGCACCGAGGCTGCCACGTGTGGTCGAGAAAGGGCCCTGGAGGTTTGCGGGGGGGCGGGCCAAGGTCAGGATGAGGGGAGCGTGTCAGGTGCCGAGACCTGCCTTTGTGCTCTGCCTGCCGTGCTGGGTCAGGCCTCCCTCCAGGAGCCACCGCGAGCCCCTCGGCTCTGACACGGGTCATTTGTCAGCAGGGAGGAAAGCTGCCAGCGGCTGGGAAGATGCCGAGCAGCGGGTGCCGGCCGGAACCGGCCCGCACGGCGCGGGCTCGGGGGACAGGCGCCTGCCCGGGCCGGCGCGGTCCCGGGACTCGGAGCGCGTTCCCGAAGACAGAGGCTGGGCTGCGGACAGCGGCGCCCCGGTGATGATGGCCCGGCCGGGCCGCCGCAGGACTGAGGGCTGGGAGCCTCCGCGCACCGCGCCCTGGAGACGGGGTCGGGCCCCCGCCGCACTCGCACTGAGGCCGTGATGAGTCAGCTCGCAGCGGGCTCTCGGCCGGCGCTTGCTGAATGGATGCTTGTGTCTGACAGCTGGCACGCAGACCGCGCTCCCAGCCCGCCAAGCCTCTAGGGGCCAGCAGGGCCCTCGGGTCCCGTGACCGTGAGAAGCACGAAGGTCCAGGGGGCCGTGGCCTGAGCAGAGGACCTCGAGATGGAGCCGAAGCTGCCAACTGGCCTTGTGCCAGCGATGCCCCTTCTCCCCTGCACACCAGACGGCGCCCTCTCGGCCTCGGTGCGTCTTTCCCTCCTGCCCGGCCACCTGACGCCTGGCAAAGCCTGGCGGTTGGTCTCGGAGCCGCGGCTCCTCCCAAGCCACAGGTATGCCGCGTGTTGCCCGGCGGCCCCCGCCCTAGTGAACTGCACGCACGAGAAGAGACGGAAGAGTCGCCAGTGGCGGCCTGAGGTGTGGCCCGTGCAGCTGGCGAGTTGAATTTTTATGTTTTATTTCCCTGGAACTTACCTTAAATTTAAGTTTGCGAGGCCACACGGGCTCTGGCTCGTGTACCGAATGAGCGAGTCTAGATTCTCAGTGTCTCCTCCGTGAGCGGCCACAGCGGTCCTGCTGGGGAGGTCGGCGTGGTCTGGAGGGCCGGACCCAGCAATGCGGGCACAGCGGGTGAGACCCTCACAGTCCGCAGAGTGGGGATTATGGATCATTTAAAATAATTGCGTTTTTGTCATTTCCAAGCACACGGTACAGAGTATTTTGTGTTTTTCTTTCTCGTATAAGGGTTACACATGAATCAAAATGATTTTATATAGCTTGAGTTATTTTGAATGACTTTGTGTGTTCTTTTGTATTGTTTCATTAATTTAACCACTGTGCTGTCTATTTTTATTTCAGGACTTTCTCTAATATAAACAAGAGAGTAGTAAATGTCTTATCACATCAGGCTTTGTGTATACATTTGTGTCTTTACTTGGGCCCGAGAACACAGCGGAGCAGAAGACGCGAGTCGCTGGGGGCGGCGGGCAGAGCCCCCGGGCGCCTTCGTGCTGCTGGAGCCTCAGGCCCGCGCTGAGGAGGGTCAGTTAGTGGGGAGACTGCGGCGCCCCCAGGGCACCCCGCGGCACTGCGCGGAGCGGCAGGAAAGCCAGGCCCCGCGGGGCTCACCAGGCGCACGCTCACTTCTGCACCCTTGCCCGGGCTCGATCAGTTTGTGGTCACCCTGGCGGCCGCAGACGTCGCAGGTTCCTGTGAAAGGTTTCCCGAGTCTGCAGCCGGCTGTGCCTGCCCTGGCCCGCGGACCCGCGGACTGGCTCCTCGGGTGCCCGCGTCCCAGCGCCAGGTGCGGCCGCCAGCGGCCTCCTGATCAGGGTTCTAACTCAGCCTCCGGTGACAGCCAGAGAGGCACAGTCGGGATCAGTCTTCTGCTTCACTGGAAAGTGGGCCTTCGGAGGAAAGCAATTCAAACAGGCAGACACCTTCGTGTAGAAGAGACCTTTCTTTTTGACCCCATCTGGTTCTTCGGTCTCATGTTGCCAAGATTTCTGAGCCATGTGGGCACGTGTTTTGTTTTCAGGGTGGAAGACATGGGTGTAGAAAGCGAACTCTTTGACAGCTAACTGCCCTGAGATGGAGAGCAGGAAAACACATGTGTTTCCTATCACTCCGACCAAATTCAGAATTTGTCCTCTCTTCAGAAAATAAGGAAACTACCTACTTGAGGCCTCAGGTTTCCCCGGCCCTCCGCACACCCAGGGTTTTACTCTGCAGTGCTCGGAGAGGGTCTCTTGGCAGCCACACGATCCGCCCCTGGTCCTCGTGGGGTGGGGGTGTCTGGGCTGGCGTGTCCAAGACACCGGCTTATAGAAAATGGAGCAGGGGTCTTGCAGGTTTTATGCACAGCTTTTTTTTTTTTTTTTTGAGACAGGGTCTCGCTTTGTAGTTCAGACTGGCTCTGAGCTCACTATGTAGCCCAGGCAAACCTCAAACTCAGCAATCCTCCTGCCTCTGCCTCCGGAGTGCTGGGATGACAGGCATGAGCCACCACGCCCAGCACTGTGGTATGTGGTACTGATGGCTGGTGGGCATGAGTCTCCACACCCAGCATTGTATTTTTTTTACCGGGGATCAAACTCAGGACCTTATGCTTGCGAGGCAGGTGCCAGAACCACTGAGCTAACCCTCTGGCCCTATGCACAGCTTTTTACATGCAGAACTCAAACATGACTTCAATAAAGAGGATACTAGAGGGGTCAATCCAAAGGATATTTCTTACTTCTAACAAGCAAATTTTGGTAAAAAGCTGTGCTTCTTCAGGCTGCAGTTTCCTGTCTGTAATGCAGAACTGGCCATGAGGGTGTCCTCGTCATCCCTGTACGTCGAGGAGATCCTCACGTCTGAGTTGCCTCTGGCACCTAGAAGGAGGCTCCAGCGAGGGCTGTGTCGCAGGTGAGCTGGACATACAGACTGACACGTCCTGCAGCACAGACCATGACACAGCCGCCGGCGGGATGGCGTAGCCCGGGAGCGGCTGTCCCTCTGAGGCACCTGAGCTCCCAGGGAGCTGGGGAGGGCAGGCAGACAGTGTCCACGCAGGAAAGCCAAGAGCACCCAGCTCGATGTGTCTCCTAAGGTTAGAGACCGTGGGGGCAGAGAAGTGACTGTTGTCCCAGAAGAGCAGAGGGTGGCTGTGATGTTGTCCTGAGTGGAGTCGGTACCTGAGGGCCCAGTCTCGGGGCTGGGGCCACTTAGGGTTAAGCAGGAGCCTTGACTCTTGGCCAGACTTTTGTGGAGGTGCAGAGTTTTGACCCATGTTTTGTTTTTGTATTGAGACAAATTCAAGCCAGCCTTCAATTCGGTTAGCCCAGGATGGCCTTGAACTCCAGCCCTTGTGCTGGGAAAGCAGGCGCATCACCACTTGAGCTAAATTCCCGGGCATCTGGCGAGTTTTTGACCTTTCGTGGCCCTTGACAGAATTGTCACGGTGTCCGAAGTCCCCGGGAGGGGTGTCAGACTCGCATGGCCCACGATATACGGTAACAAGGGGTGGGGCCAGTCAGGTCTGCAGAGGGCCAGCGGGTGCCTGGCCAGAGTCCTACCGCCTCTCGGCTAAGCTACCGGGTGCTTTCGTCAGTGCTGTTTGGGACGGATACCTTTGTCTTGGGCTGACGTCTGACTCAAAAGGTGGATCTCCTTCCTCCCCTGGCCCTTCTGCTTCGCTTTCCCTGGGCTACCTTGTCAGATGTGTGTTTGTTGTCCGGGGCTCAGTTCAGTAGATCCAGTTTCCTGAGTCTTTCCTTTCTGAAACCCCCACCCCGAATTATCTTCCCTCTCCCCGCCCAGGAGCCTCTTGGGCCGCCCTCCTGCCTCGGCCTTGACCTTCAGACGCTGTGAGAAGGTTTGGGTGTGCGCAGCCCTTGCCAGACTGACACCTGTTTGATTTCAGACACATGGCTTATCAATCACGCACCAAAGTGCCCACCATACTTCAGAAGCTTAATGTGTGTTTCAAGTATAAAAAATAAGCGACCGAGTTAGAACTTGTCTGTCTTCCGCACTGGCCCTGTGTTCAGAGCCCCTGTGTCTTCGATCTCTCGGGCTACCCGAGTTACCACTCTGTCTTTTGCTAAGTCCACCTGGAAAATTCTTGTCCTCCCTGAAGTCCAGAAACTCTGTGAAATAGCAATGCAACAGCTGCTCAGAATAATTATGATTCTAAATGAACTAAAAGTAATTGTAAACTTCTCATTCCTGGATCATTGGGGTGGAACTCCTTGGAGAAAAAAGGCTTTACTGAAAGTGCTTTTTAAACCCCGAGTCCAGGCCTGTGTAGCTACTGTGGCAGGGGTCTCAGGGGGCACTCCGCGGGTCCAGGGGTTTGCGGTGTCAGCGCGTGCTTCCCCTCCTCCACCAATCACTCCCGTGAGAACAGTCCATCTTAAAAAGCATTTTTAAAAACAAACCTACACTTCTGGACCAATTCATCTGCAATTTGCTATACCTCATAGGGCTCAAAGCCCCCGCGTGCCTAAACTACTAGGAAAGATTTCTGGACACGTCAATAAAAGTATCCTAATGAACAGCAGCTGTGAAGAACATGTCTTTAAATAAATTGATTCCAAATTTCCCTGCATGTTCCAGGGATTTTGCCTTTTGAATGGGCACCACTGACTTTAAACTTGGCTATCTGCAAGAGCTGAAGAAAAAAGCTACACATCGCTCAAAAATTATTTAGTCATTTTATATTTCTTCACCATTTTTTATTTGAAGAGGTTAATGTACGTTCAGAGTGATTACCTCACTTCTGCTTGTAATAGCCTTTCGAGGCAAAGGGAGCAAGTTATGGATCTTCTCAATTTGCATTTAAGAAGTTTGCATGGGGCACAGAAAGTTACAGACTTGTGCAGGTTGGGGATCAGGATTAGAATTCAGGCCTCTGAATTTCAAAGATTACATTTGCAGGACGGATGCCCATGTCTTAGAACAAGATCAAAAATACCACCCTCACCAGCAGAGAAAACTTACGATGAAAACGTGGTTATGCATTGTGCTTTAGCAGCATGATGTGAATTTCACATATTTAACAGAAGTTAACAGTGTTTGGTTCATACCTGTGTTCGAGCATAAGATGAACGAACCTCTGCCCTTTTCCTCTGAAGGGGAAATCTCACAAATTTACTTACTACTGAAAACCTACCGGTTACTTACCATCTGAAACCATAATCAAACTTTCAATTATATTTAAACTTTAAAAAGAATGAGCTTGTTTTACTAGTCATCAGAAAATAAAGAAGTAGCACTTGGAAGGAGCTTGTAATCGATGCTTCTACCCTGGATCGAGCAGCTTCCCAGATGGTCATTGTTTTACTCACACGAGGGGCTAGAAATCAAAACCTGGCTCCCCGGCTCCCGGTTTCCGCTCTCTGATCTGCCACCCGGACATCTGTGCTTCCTGCGGGCTGGGCCGCACAGCAGCGCTGAGCCGTAAATATTCCACCGTCCCGTTCTCTCTTTCCTTCTCCCGACTTCGAGGCCGGCGGCTCACGGCAGAGACCCCTCCAGCCCTGCGCCTGTGCCTGGCGCACGCTGCCCTCGGCCTTCGCCGGGGTAGAGAAAACCTCGGGGTGGTGGCAGGGAGGCTGGGGACAGCGAGGGGTTGAATTAGGACCCAGAGATTGTTGAGCAGAACAGAATGAAAAGCTGTTCTCAATTTGCGAAGTGGGTTGACGTCTGCTACTTTGGTATGCGGCGAAACATGTTTTCCATCTAAGACATAATAAAAGCTCCAAGCGTTTTGCACTGTGCGTTAGGAGCTGCGTCTTCAGAGGAAGATCCTTCCATGTGGGGCCCGTGCAGTTCTCCGTCTGGCCGCACCTCGGGACATCCGGGCATCTCTGCAGAGGGCACAGCCCGTGGCCACCCCCCCCCCCCCAGGAACTGGCGAGGCACCTTCGGTGGAGACCACTGTGGGAGGAGGACTGGCATTTCTCCTGTCATCGCTCTCTGTGCACACTGCCCCGCCGGGATGGCATGGGCAGAGGGGTCTGCGTGCGCAGTGTGAGGAGGACCCCGAGGAGGCCCGAGGCCCAGGAGGCTGAGGGCTTCAGGGTCAGGGGAGAACTCGGAGCAGAGCATGAGCCTGCGCGGAGGAGCTTGGGGAAGCACTCCGGGAGAGGGCTGCGCCATTCCTGCAGGGCGCGCAGCTCACACTGGCTCAGTGGCTCCCCCTAGAGGCGTGCAGGGGTAGTGCCCTGATTGGAAGAAGGCAAATAATTTTCTGCATCTATTGAATGGAATAAGAAAGATACATGTCATGCAACAATTCTTTATTTTTTCCTCTACTCTTACTAGTCTCTTCCTTGAGCAAATCTTCCTTTACTTGCCCCTTAGATATTGGTGTTCTTAGTTCTTTAACAGGCTCATGTATCATCCTGTGTCTTCTCTCTGCATAATTTCATCCAAATGCAGTTTTAACTCCTGCTGGGTATTGATGACTTCAGGTCTTCACCTCCAAGTTGCCTCAACAAAGAGGTTCAGATGCAGAATCTACCTGCATCATGGATGTCTAGGTTTTTCCTTGGGGTTTTTGTCAGTATTTCCTAATTTGAATTGTGGTCCCTTCCATGACATTTATACTCTCTCCTGTACTTTCCAGGGATTTCCTGCTCACCAGCTTTGTTTAGTCTAGAGCAAAAAACTAAAAATTAGAGTTTTCAGCCACTGTGTTGTTTCAGACCTGCATTGTGTTTTTCCTGTTCTAACTCCCTAAAGAATTTTAAACGTTGGAGACTTTTGTAATGATTTTATAATGGATAAAAATTTCTATTCTTTTTACTCCTGATTAATACAGTGATTTTTGCTGGAAGTGGAACTGTGGGATTTAATGTGGATTTTGGTTCCTGGATTTTGGTCTTGCTTTGGTCATCCCTTGGTATCCCCATCTGTACCCTCTGAAAGGGAAATGTCTATCTTGTGCCTTAAATGCGGGACATGTTTAACTTCCTTTTCATTTGTACTGGGCTTAAAGCTAAGGTTTTACCTGAAGCCTCAGCAGGGACTTTAGACTTGGACTTTCCAGCAGTGCTGAAGCAGCTACGACTTTGGCGGCTCTTAGAGATGGACTCAAGACCTTTCCGTGTACAGGGACGTGCGTGAGTCCGTGGGGCCAGTGGTAGCGTGTTACTGCTGGGTCTGGACGTCCCCCAAAGCCTTGGGAGGTTTGGGTGAGACTTCTTCAGAGGCGGCTGGATCTGGAGTGTGTGACGCTGGAGCCGAGTCACGGTACAAGCCTGGGCTCCAGGGTGCTGGCTTAAGGTGTGGCCGCCGCCCACCCCAAGCGGTCTGGATAAGATAAGAGGGGCAGAGAGACACTGTTAAGGTCCCTTTTGTGGCCACTGCCTACAATAAACTATTTTTTTTCAGTGCCCCCAATACAGTGATTTTATGACTTGGGTTGATACATGCACTGGTGTATGTGGATGAAATTATTCTCGAAAACTGTATTATCAAAATTGTGAAAACACTAATTTTTGGCACACTAAAAGATTGGATTCTCTAAGTAAAGCCTATGGTGAATATTCTAGGTGTGATTTCTTAAATAATTCCTGTAGTCACAGTTTTGGTAATTTTAATTTTTTCATAAGTGTTTTATTTCTCTAGAGCACATATTGGGAAAACGTGATAGAATATATTCCTACCTGTATGACCAAGAACAACTTATTTTCCTCACAATTACATGACCAAAAAGAGATTTTGTGCGAGTTTTTCAAATTCAGACTCTTCAGCCTTTATGGAGGAGTTGCACGTGGTAAGGAGAACGGACTGTCCTTCTCAGCAGGCTGCCTGGACGTCCCTGCTCAGTGTGTTGGGCTCTGTGGGCACGGCTGGCTCTTTCTGCCACGTCGCTTTACTCACGGGCTGGGGGTGATGCTGTCGTTCTCTTAGAGTGGTATGCAGAACTGGCGGGTGGCACATGGGCGGCGCCTGTCCTGTGCCAGGCACTCAGCGGGATATGTGGGGGCACTGCCAGCTTCTCTAAGCACAGATGGGCCTCGCCTGCCCAGCTGGCCAGACCCAGGACGCGGTGTCAGCAGCTCGACCCTGAGTACTCACGTGGCCGTTCTGCGAAGCTCACTGATGACACGGTACCAGGCTGTGTGAGAGAGGATTCTCGCAGTATGTTCATCTGAAAGGTTATTTTGCGTAAGTATAAGGAGATCACAAACCTCTAGATGCCAAATGATTTCTACTGAACAAGAGTAAAAAATAGTCCAACAGCTTTCTCTCTAGTGTCAGTTATCTTTGGCTGGCAAGAAGCCAGCTCATCAGTGCAGACTGTTTCCGTCACAAAAATGCAGCATAGGTGCAAGTTCTACCCAACTTGACCCTATCAGCCTTCAAACATTATGACTTTCATCCTTTGTGAAGGAAGTAATTCACTGGTTCACAGATAATTTTCCCTGAAAACTCACGAAAGACAAACTTGGGAGGAGATCTAGTATCTGACCGTGGCCTGCTGAGCAGTAGGACAGAAGGAAGCTTGTGTGTGATCATCTTCAGGACTTTACTCCAGAGCAACAGAGAGGCAGACAGGAAGTTCTGCAGGACAGCAAGGGGGACAGCGGGGCGCAGCCCGTGCACCAAAGTGTGTTTCTTGCCACCTGCATTCTCTAGAGTCATAATTTATTTCCATTTCTGTTTTTGGTAGTTTTTGGCACATTTCTAACAACTATGCAGGAAAAAGTACATTGCATGTGTCCTGAGGATTAAAACATATGAGGAAAGTTGTGAACTCTCTTTTGCTGCTTCATAACATTAATACCTGTGTAGAAAAACAAACAGAATATCAACAACAAACCAAATAGGAACTGCAGTTATAGTAAGACAAAGTTTTCTTTGCTGATCAATGATTAAGGAAGAAACTCTTCATGTGTCATCAGCCAGCGCCAGCGTAGCTCTGTTTTGGTATTTGATTTACGTGATCAGTGCAGCAGCACAGGTTGTAGCATCCACTGCAGTGCTGGGAGGTGAAGGGTCACGTCAGGTGTAAGACCTGGGGTTGGCTGCCGCGGGCTCGGGGACGGGACTGTGCGCGTCGCTCCGCAGATCCGCATGTGCTGGCGGTCACACTGGCAGCCTGGAACCGCCGTGTGGGAGTATTGACACCGTGGAAGTTGGCAAACGGTACGAACCAGGGCTCTTTTGCAGAGATCTGGTCAAATATTTTCAATATGCCATCGATGACTGCTCCAACAAACAAGCCTCAGACCTCCGTGTCTTCATAAAATAGAGTTCTGCTTACTTGCAAACATGATTTTCAGTGTGGGCTTTTGCAAGCAGCCTTTCATACAGTGATCCAGAACCTGAGATCTTTCCCCCATAGACCTGCTCATCCCAGGGCCCTGGGACCCTCAGCGGACGGATAGAGCAAGGGAATGGGAAATCATGTGAGAATTTTCACGGACCAGTCCTGCACATGCTGTATACGTGTCCACTTTGCATCTTCGGTCCTTGGGAATACTTCATTGAAAGAAGGGTGGCAAAGGTCGTTCAGATTTATGCCTCACAGGAGGAAAAAAATAGTTCGCGGAACAATTAAGTGGCCCCTGTGATGAATACTCGCCATGGTTCATGGACAGTAGCAGGGTTTCGTAAGCATGAACAGTTTATAAAACTGATCCAGATAATGGCCCTTAGAGGCGAGAGTATACATACCTTTAAGCTACTGCAGCGACATCATCGTTCTTACTTTATGGCTGAGTAAAGTGACCCCCAGATGTACACACTGTCCAGCGCTGGAGACAGGGGTCATCTTTGTGAGCTGGCCTCCGGGAGACGGACCCGGACCAGCTGCTCTCAGACCTGAACATACTGGCGGTGAGAAGCAGTTTCTGACAGAGCAGACAGAGGAGCTACCTCCAGCCCTTCTGCTGCTGAGGGACTTTCGGATTAGAGAGTTCAGCGGTGTGCGTTACAGAGGATAAAAAGGAAGGCCAAGCATTGAGACAAATACAGCCACACTGCTGTTGGAACATCGTGGAGAGTCTCAGAACATCATCGACTTAGGATAGGGTCAGGTCCCACAGGGTCTGCCTCCAACTCAGCAGTATAATCTTCCGCAACACGATGTGACACTTGCTCAGAAAAGGAGAGTGTGTGTTAGATCTAGCAGTGGGAATCCATGAGAAGCAAACTATGCGGGCGCCTTAATTTCTCCTAATGTCTATTTCTGAAAGGAATTAAGGCAATATTCTCAGGAACATCCACCCACAGAGCAGCTCCTCATTTTATTGAGACTTCTGGTATAAGAGCTACTCACTGTCAAAATAGGTAATTGGAAAGGCTCGTGGTGACGCCCAAGGAAGGGGCTGTAAGCTGGGAGGCCTGCCGGCCCAGGCCAACCCCTCCCGCCCCGTCGGCTCGGCCCGTCGTCAGGACCACTGTCACGCCTCTCTTGGTGCAGCTCACATGCGAGACAGGAGCTGGAAGGACGCGGCACCAAGTACTATCTAATTCTCTCTTTGGAACCATTGTCAGGTTCAAGCTACCTTTGCCCCAACGGTACAACAACATTACAGAGTTTATAAATGATAGATTAAATTCATATAAAATATTAAACAGGGCCAGTGGTTGTATACATTTGATAATGTTAATTAACTTACTCTGTGAAATAGGAACAGACTACCTTTGTTCTCTAAGAATTGAACCAAATGAGACATGAAAAGTGCCTATAACATTGTTTGCACAAAATAAGAGCATGGCACTCTGCTCTCTTGAGGGGAATGAGCCCAAAAGGAGTGAAGCTTTCATAGTGTCAGTCACTGCACATGCCATTCCCGATAGGAGTCCTAGAACACGCATAAAAAGGAGACAAGAAGCCAAGAAATGACAGGTGTAACTTGAGGACACAGGAAGAAGGAAAGGACCACAGAGCCTGCACTTTTGAGGCTGCTTCCAGGCTAGCATAAGCTCTCATGCATTTGGCTTTCAACAAATCTCTGAGTTCTTTGCCAGTTAGGGACTACTGACTGTCAGTTCCAATTTACCCTTTGTCTTGTTGCTCTTCTTGTTGCTGAGGCAAAATACTCAACACCCCAAGTTAAAGGAGGAAAGTTTTCCTTAGCTCACAGTTTGTAGTTTCAGTTCACAGGCAGCTGGCTCCGAGGCAGGTTGGATCATAGAGGAGAAACAGTTCATGGCAAAGCAGGGCAGGCAGAAGGCAGTAAGCAGCAAGCAACCAGGGCAGCCTTCTTTCTGTCCCTTACAGCCCATCCAGGCAACCCACTGTTAGGGCAGGTAACACTCACAGCATCTGGAGCTGTCTTATACTAGTGTCACACCACTAACCCCAGCACACACACCTTAGATCCAGCCACCACCGAAATCCCCACTTAAGACTGCATGAGGTGTTGGGAGAATACCTAGATACAAACCGTAACACCCTTCATTACCTGCTTTGTTAAAATATAAATAGGTCTTTTAAATAATTTCTTTCTTGTAAGTGCCACGAGGCTAACTTTTGCCATTGCAAGACACTGGAGGCCTTTTCCAGAGTCCTCCTCCATTGCTGCTGCACAACAGAGCCTTGGCACTTGGCTGCTGTGGTATATGGATTCTCCCACACTGGCTCCCAGAGCAGGCCCTAGGCACAGGATCTGCTTGCCCAGTGCATAGATGCCCACAGCACTCAATAGCCAGGAGCATTCCTGGGCAGTCTCTGTGGGCATGACCGGGTTCTCCAGCGGGTGCTGCATCTCAGCCCCAGGATGTAGGTGGGCACCTCTCCCTGAGACCCTCTTCTTCAGCCCTACAGTGTGGCTGTGTCTGCTATTGTATTTTTGAGTTCACTGTACTTCTTATTAGTGAATTCC